>JAVQJD010063289.1:0-26546 GCA_036023655.1 Nannoperca australis | reverse complement strand
GCGGACGTCCCCACGAAGCTTCCCCAAACCATCAGCAATATTCAAACATTCGACATGTACCTCTGTTCAATAAATCTTTAAACGTATCATATGGAGGGTGTGTTCCTTGCTAGTGAAATATAAATATACATCTATGATATTGTAGTTCTGAGAGTCTGGTGGTCTGTGGGTCGAAGAATAAAGACAGGTGGGGTAACTGGTATTTAGGCCACCCAATGCCCAGTTTAGCCCTGTGTGAGGGTGAAACAGATGTAAATGAGCTTTTAAGCTGTAGCTAGTGAACGGCATTCTCTGGAGCTACCTCATTTATCCCCCTCATCCTCTTCTAAGCTGGAGATCCAGACAGACGTTGGAGGCTCGTGCCTGAGTTTTTGGAAGCGAGGAAGTAATTTGGGACGGTGACCCAGATGCCCTGATCTTGTCTATCATGCCTCTGTTTCAGGCCTGAAATACGCTCATCTCCCAGAAGCTATGCCCATCACTGTCTGGGCTCCCGGCAGGAATTGTCTGAATACGAGCCTTGTGGTCTGCAGTGGCACGATAACAAAAACATCTCTTCCCTGTTAGAGGCGCGAGCTGCGAGCTCCTCTCTCCTCATGGTAGTAAAAACATAACACCAGGCGTGGATTATTAAAGACAGATTTTGATATCTGAAGAGATCCTTAGCATCTGTAATTGCACTGTCACACCTAACACTGTGTGTTCCCTCTGTATGTGTGTGAAGCTAGTGGCTGTTGGATTACAGTTGCCATGGTTTCTTCTGTTTTGATCTTTCTTATATAATGTTATTGGTGGCTGGTTGCTGTGAAAAACGAACACACGCACGCGCTCACACTTTGTGTCAGTAAATGTTGCTAACCACCCCCACATCCTTGTCCTTCCTTGAAGAGAGCAGCCTGAGGACAAACAACAGCTCCTCTCACATCATCTTGGGCTCTCTTATATCCACCAGACCCTCTCTCACTCTCTTTTTCTCCTTATCACCCTCACTCATTCCCCCTCTCTCGCCCCTTCCCCCTGTCTCCTTTGCCCTTCTTTCAGCTTGGTTGTCACCGTTCTTTCTCCTCCAATGCCCCAATTCTCCCTCAATCCACTTTATCTCTCTCCAGTCATAGCTGTATTGATTTTTGCAAGGCCTCTCCTGTCATATCTCCATATCTCTTAATTCCCACACTCACTCCATCTCTGTCCCTTCACCTTGCAGGGTTGTTTTTCACACACACACACACACACACACAATCTCTTCTTCACTCTCTTTCATTTTTCTATCTCCAGCTATCTTTCTGTCAGGCACACACTCTGTCTTTCCCTTCCAGACATGATTATTCTTAATCTCTTTTTCTACTTTACTATCAATCTCCTCTAAAATATATTGTATCTCCATCCCACTCTCTTTTAAAAATTTTTGGACACTCCTTTTCATCTCTGCTCTGCTCCTTTTATATATACACGTGTGTGGGGGGGCTTTTGTTGTGACTTTCTGTTGGACTTCACACACACTGGCTCTGGCTGCCTGCTGTGGCTTCTGAGCGAGGCAATGTGTGTTTGTTGAGCCTTCAGGGCGCCACATAGCTGCAGAGTGTTTTTAGGCCAAAACGCTTATAATGCCCCTTTTCCTCTCTGACGGTATCAATGAGAAAAACAAATTGTGTGCCTGTGCCTGCTGAAGATTTACATCCAGTTCACAGAGTTCTTACTACTCGTGGCTGCTGGTTTGTATGGCAGAGATGTTGCTGTGGAGGTAAATCCACAATCCTGCCTGTACTGAAGGTCTGTATGCCCTTGTGTCAAGGCTAAAACATTCATTCTGTCAAGATACAACAGCATTTTTGCACGGGGACACAGGAAACACGTGCTTGCGAAGAAGCTAACAAACAAATGACAAAACAAATGCTGATTGGCTGAGCAGGGAAGGATAGAGGGTAGCACTGAGGTCAGGCCAACATACAAAAGCACTCAGAAAGCTTATTCTCTGCTATTTATTGGTATTTTATAATTTTTCATGGCTGAAATCAACTTATTCTTTGGCATTCCTTCTTTATATTCTGTAATAATAGTTACAATAAACTTGAAACAACATGCATCAAGGGTCCTACGCCGTAATTGATTCAGGGATGTTTGAGTCACATGGTATACATCTTAGACTGTCACTGGGACACCACATGAAAAACTCTCCTTGTATAGCACTTTTCACACATAAAATGCAGCCTGTTTTATTTATTAATTTTTATGCACTCTTAAAACATAAAACTGCAGAATAATAGAAAATAGTCAGAGTTTCTAATTCAATGATACCTGAGCAAACGGCCAAAGCAAGTAAGTAAACACTGAGTGGAGGTTGTTTTGTGGACATGATAGTGATACACATGCAAGTATGTTGGTAGACACTTGAGATGTATTATCTCTATATCTTAAGTCAGGCCTGGATGTGTAACGCTTATCAAGTTGGCTGCCTCTACACTTATTGGTGGGACTTTTTCTATTTCTTTCTGACACACACCTGAGTCTGTTTGTCAAGGCCAATTTGTTCTCAAAATCTTATGCTATTCTTCACCTAATAGAAAATAAATGTCTTTTGGAGCAGATGACAGTGATGGAAGTCCAGTGGGTGACATGAATCACAGTTACAGATTTTTGGATGATGAAAGATGTGTATGTGTTTTCCTATGGGTTGTTTGGAGCATCAACACTTGCACCCGGTGCTCACAGCTGTTTTCTGACTCTCAGACCCAGAAACAGTTTTAGGCTTCAGGCTGTTTGAACATGGATTCCTGAACCCATTCAGTTGCACAGAACCATCTTTCCTTTAATGGGAGGTGAGGGACCAGTGATGTGGATACAAATGGCCGTGAGAGATAAGTTAATGATGTCTTCCTGAAAGACACTGCCTGTCACTGGTGTTAAATTGTGCATTGAGGGAAGAATGTTTTGCTCCATTGTGAACGTGAGTGCACTTCATAGGACATCATTTAAGCTAAGACGTTTGGTACTTAAATAAAATGGCAGAAACCATAGTAACTACAGTGCAAATAGGTGTGATTTTGATTCATGTAATTTCAAGTAGCCACCATCTTTGTATCCCTTCACTGAGTACACTGGACATTATGTATACTGTCTCCCCTCACCTGCCCAGTCCTCGTTATCACCTTTTAAGTATCCTCACCCAACTTCTGCTGTCTTCTTCCTCCCAGTCCTTCCCTCTGCTCCCACTTTCCACTCGGATCACGTCCCAGTTTGTTCTCCGTTTCCCTCCCACTCTTCTCCTTTTTTTGTCTTTTATCTTGCGTTCTCCTCGTTCACAATGCATTATACCTTTTTATATCGTCCATGTGTTTATCTTCCATCTCCCCTTATCTGCCTCCAGATAAGTCTCCTATTTCTTTTCTTCAATTTCTTCAATTCCCCCACCCCCCCCACCCCCCCCACCCCACCCCCACCCATCCTCCTCCTGCTTGCCACCCTGCTCACGTCCAAGTCTGTTTCCACTGATAAGACTCTCAGTAACACCCACACGCTCACACACACATGCACACGCAGGGGAAGAGATAACGACGTTGCATTGCCAACATAGTTAGCATCACAGCTAACTGCTATTCCTCTCTCCCCTAATATCATTGCTAATGAATTTGTCATCAGTGATCTTTCTCTCTGAGACAAATAGGAGCAAGTAGCAGACAAGAACGAAATAGATGGAGAGAGAGAAAGGGTGAGCAAGAGAACAAAAAAGTTTTTTCTTTTTGGGGGGGGAATTCCAT
Organism: Nannoperca australis; assembly: GCA_036023655.1. NCBI lineage: Eukaryota > Metazoa > Chordata > Actinopteri > Centrarchiformes > Percichthyidae > Nannoperca > Nannoperca australis. The sequence goes on along the minus strand of JAVQJD010063289.1, from coordinate 22,791 downwards.
TTTGTTTTGGTCTGCACTGAAAACAAAGTTATTACCTGACGTGTCATTGGCCGGCTCAGGGAGAGGTGAATAAGCTGCTGGTTCTGAGACTACAGGATGAGCTACAGGGTGGTCAGATTATTATTGTCAGACACAGATAAAGTGTTTGTCTTACCAGTAAACACAGGTCTCAATTAATACTAATACTACTAATGTATTAGATCTTCCTGTAGGTATACATGAGAAGAGTACATGCATGCATTTTGAATACAAGTACCATTCTTCAACTGTTAAAGTAATTATGGTTGAAGAATGGTACTTTTATACAAAATGACTTGATGACGGTTATATTTTCGGGTAAATATACTCTGTGAGCTCTACACTTGTGGTTTAGGCTCTTTAGGATGTTACAGGATATAACTTCAAAAGTCTATCTTAAGGCTACACTTACATGCCATGTGTGTATTAAGAGGTCCCCTCCTAACACAACTCCAGTGTAAGAGAAAATCCTTGTCATCCTTGAAAGTCCTTCAGCTGAAGCAATATGAGGATGTAGCTGAGAGCTCACAGCACACAAGCAAATGGAGAAAACATCTTCGCAACACATATGTCAAATTTAACACTTCAAATAATTACAGCACAGGCAAATTAAGAAACACATTCACTAATTTACATTACAATTTACATTCACGGCTTTTTAGTCAAAAACAGAAAAGCACAACGAAATATATACATTTCTGGGTGATAATAAAAACGAATGAGTACACCATTCAATCTGCAAAGATGTTCAAACATGAGCTGACAATGTTCATTTTAAAATTTTGGTTTCATAATTACCATATTACTGCAGATACCGGCTAAACACCTAGCATTTTACTGGTTATCAGCGTCACCCTGAAGTGTTTCTGACTTGCTGCAACCAGCGAAACACATATACAGTTGATTTTTACACATTTTAGCTGAACTTTGGAATACATTTTTGTATTGAACAAGGAGTGTGGATATTGTCGCTTATCTCTTATTCTGTACTCATGTTTAATATCCAAGAGATGATTACAGCAACTCATAATCTTTCAGTGTACACAGATAAGATAGACTTGAAAAATAGGAACCCCCTTCTTTTTTCTTAGATCTGAATTAGAAATAACTTAAAATTTCTAGCGATGCCTTGAATATTGCTCTGTGTTTTGGAGTTTCAGAGTGCCACATCCTCAGTATCAACTTACTTGATGGGAAATAGCTCAGGTCATATGAGAGGCGTGTGGTATTTTTGTGAGCGTGACCACGGTCAGAGATGTAATTCCACTTGGCTCTCGACTGTCTGCCTGTCGAACAGGCTGAAATGCAGAGAAGTTGCCAAATACAACAGTAATAGACGAGGCTGTGATTAGTTTCATGATGCAGCTGCTGGTAGGAAGCATGTAGACTAGAATATGAAAGACTTTAAATTTCCTTTTTCATCGTTGAGAAGTTGCTCTAATTATGGAATTTATTTGCATACACTGAGGTACTTAAGCATGAGGTGACAAAGGAAAGGTACGTGTGAGCAATAATCATTCCCACAACTGAAATATAATGATAATAAAAAGTACATTCAGTAGCTCCATACATTATGTACTGTATGTTTTTGTATTTGGCTCCAAAATGAATAGAATGGATTCTTGATGTAACCATTCAGCAGTTTTTTCAAATTCAGCTCTCTTAAACAGGTATGACTTGAACCAGTTAGTTCCTGCTATATTCTATAAAAGTCATCCGTCGTATACATTTATGTCTGACCCACATCCTGCATACACCCACAACTCAAATGTCATCCTATTCTGTCCTAAATGTCAGTGCAAATGAAAGCCCTCCCAAAAGTGGGGCTCAGAGAAAGCAGACTGTCACTTGGCTGCCGTGTGTGACCCACGCTGCTATCAAATTCTTACATTTGCAGCCACAATCTTCACACTCTGCACCCACTGTGAAGACATCTTGTGTATGCAGTCACTGTATACCCACAAATATATCTTTGCCATTGTTTAAGGTAGAGTCATGAAACAAATACCAGAATTGTGAGTGGAGCTGAGAGACGGGAATTATTTCATGACCTTGAGGCAGAAGGTGTGGTACAGAGAGGTGGGATTTCTGAGAATGCATTCTTAAATTGATATATATGATTTGTGAAGGGAGATGTACTAATGTATTTGTTTGTTCTCTGACACTCCATTTAATCATTTGTACAGCGGAAAGGTTGTTCATAAAGTACACAGCAGTGGGAAAACACCACCTGCTCCTCAGCTGGCATACCATCAATAACGTCAAAATATATCTTAAACATAAACATAATGGCTCGGCTAACAAACATTGCAGCAAATTATGTTACAGGTTCTCACAAGATGTCATACATTTATGTGTTTAGGAGCACATAAGAACTTACACCTACTTACTTCTTAAAATAGATCTGCAGGTGAGAAAGTTCAATGTTTTTCTTTGAAACTTCTCCACATCTCGAACAGAGGCATGGGCAACCAGAAGAAAGTCTGCTAGACATGCACCGCTCATTTAAAGCACAATGGTTTCACTGTCATCACATAAGAGCAACCCATATCCGACTGGGTCATGACAGCCACTGCTGCAGTGGATTTATCAGTAGATAAAACACCTCTAATTGACAGGAATGTGATTATGTGACTGAGTTTTTCCAGTGCACAATTTGTCTTATTTCTCTCAATGTAAGACAGTGAGGCAAAACTGATCCTGGTTGTAAAATACAATATACTAACATCACTTAGTCATTTCTGCTGCTCATAAAGTATCAAACTTTAACAGCATGAACACAACTATAAATAAGCATGCAAAAGAAACACTTCCTGCTCTTAGATTGGTCTGCAGGAGTATTAGACAGCAGGTGGTTTCGGTTTTAGGGCCCTGGTGTTGTGCATGCTGGCTCACTGTTACACTGTCATGGCTTACTAGGACAGTTGAATAAAACAGAGTCATTCTTAATGTTACCAGTAACGCTGTGTGTGTGAGGATTGAGATTTATTCAGGGTACTGGTTAGTATTGAGTAGTATTGCAGCGGAGGAGAACATTTCCCAGGTGGATATCTCACAAACAGAAATTTAAATAAAAACTAACTGCATGAGTAGACACTACTACAGGTATGCAAGAAGATGCATTTTTATAATGAGAGAGAACTGAATGTGTAGTTGCATTGAGGCTTTAGCAGAGGTGATGTAGTATGTGCCCTTGTGGGTGGGTCAGATTGGCTCAGAGCTTGGAGTAGTAGGTGTTTGCTGGACTTGGCCTCCACCAGGCATCATGACATGCCTGACCTCTGGCGTCAGGGTCGCAGGCCAGACTTTTCCTTTCCTGTGATGAGCTGTTAACTGACTTCAGGGGCAGTCATTCAGGCTGTTTCTCTCTGTGTGTGTGTGTGTGTGTGTGTGTGTGTGTGTGTGTGCGTTTGAACCTCAGCACCCTGTGATCTGATTTACCCTGACAAGGCAACAGTACCGAACAATAAAAATGTCTATTTTCTCCCGCTCACTCTCATTCGCTCCCTCTCTCTCTGCATGCTTTGGGCAGAATCGAGGGAGGTGATTTAACAGAACAAACCCACTGAAAGAATGACATTCCCAAAGAGTCATTTTTGGAATCTAAATCCCCCTTTTGTATGTTGTACTCATAATTCTATGTCAGGAACAGTTTGGTGCCATTTGGCTCAGAAAGCTGCAGTGAGATTACTCAAGACACACCAGATGAATGCATATAACTACCTTTTTAGCAATTCTACATTGGTAGCCTGTTCTTGTTAGAATGAGCCACCTTTAAGGCACCTATTTTTGTCGTGCTAACCCCCTGTGAGCCTGAGTGTAGTAGTTCCCAGGTCGAGGCTAAACAGGAGAGGAGACCAGGCTTTTGCAATCACTCAACAACCTCCCTGAGTAGATCAGCCAAGTTAGTTCTTTATCTTTGTTTGAATCTCTCCTAAAAAGACATTATTTTAGAATTTCATTATTTTTATTCTTTGTCTCTCTTAGCCCCAATTTGTGTCTCATGTGTCGTTATATTCAAGTCACAGAGCTACGATTCTGTTCTTCTTAAAGCTTTATCCCTGTCGGTGTTTGATAAGCCCAGAAGGTTTAAATTTAAACAACACTTACTGCTGTTCTGAATTTTTATCATGCAGCAGACCTTTTTATTTATATCCAGATAAACAGAATATTATTTTAGGATTCTAGAGATGCCGTCAAAAGTGTTGCTGTTTAACTACCATCTGGTCCAGGTGGACAAATATCTTAACATATTAAATGTATTTACACAAAATTGACATTCATGGTCACCCAGACGATGTACCCTAAAAACATTGGTGATCGTCTGACTTTTTCTCCAGTGCCACCATGACTGTGACATTTGTGGTTTTGAACAACTATTGGATCAGTTGCCATAAAATGTGGCACACATATTGATGTCTCCCTCATGATGAATTGTAATCATTTTGGTGATTCTCTGAAATTTCATTTATAAACATCAGGTCAACCAGTACTTTGGTTTATTTCTGCAAAACTATTGACACTCCCATCTGCCTTAGCTGTACTTTGTGTTTAGTGCTAATTAGCATGTGTTAGCAAGTGTTAGCATGCTGACATGCTAAACAACAGCATCTTAGCATCTCGCACAAACCACCAATGTGCCAATGTACAGCCTCACAAAGCAACTAGAATGACTGTAGATGCTTAGTTTGTTTTAATTTAATTTGTTACACTGTATTTTATTGAATCTAATTTATGCATTATCCCTTCTCTTGTGTTTTTACGCCTCCTACATCTAGGCTCTCAGTCTCTTCGTTTTTCCTCCTGCCTGGCTGTTTAGAGAGACTCCCTAAGCCGCACACCCTGCAGCACACTCAATTGTGAATCCAAACAGCTGGAGCAGCAGCAGATAGACAGTGACTGAGAAAAAGGAGGGAGGGTTGAGAAATACAGAGCGAGAGAGCAGAGAGAGAGAAAGAGAGAGAGATGAAAAGCATGCCAAGCGAGAGAGGCGCTCATATTGAAGGAGGCAGAGGCAACAGCTACAGCAACAGTACGCTCCTTCCCCATCCTCTCTCTCCTTTCTCATAATCCAACATCCACGCCGGGGGAGATGGAGAGCACCCTAACCCGCTGAGGAGCACTGTTTCAAGGAGAGGAAAATCTCACAAGACCCCCTCCTGTGCATGCCTGGATCTCTTTTTTTATTTGAGGGGGGGACAAGAACCAGGGAGTGAAAGGAGGTGTGTACACACGAGCGTGTCAGCGGGAGGGAAGGAGGGAGGGAGAAGGAGAGAAAAGAGGGGGATGAGTGGCAGGTTTGGTACAGCTGCTGATGCCAGGGTCTGAGAGTGAGACAGACTGAGGGGGACCTGCGCAGCGGAGGGCTGGCACGTGTGGAGCAGTGTTGGCAACTTGTGGGGGAAGAAGACAGGAAAATAAATTCACATACGCACACAGCTGGACAGATGAGGAGGCATCAGGGACCACACTTCGGTCCTGGGTATGTCCACTTATACTACAGATACACACAGGCATGTACATGTTATTCTCAATGGTTGCTGTGTTTTTACCGTTAGAGCACAGAAACACTTGAAACGCAACAGTGCGTGTTTGCAGATCTGCAGGGTTGACGACTACCCACCCTGACAAGTCTCCCTACTTGCCCTCAGATACTTGCAGCAAAGGAAAGAGGACTAGGAGGAGAGATTATGTGTGTGTCTATGTGTATATCTGGCTGGTCATGCCTTCTTACCATTTACATCTTGTTATAACGTTATTGTATACCACTAGAGGCATTTCGTAATGGGTTTCATAAGCTGTCAGAGTGATGCATGTAAATAAACCCCCACTTCTGGACTGTTGTCATGTTTCACATCGTCAGACAAATTAAACAATCACACTACACTCATCTCAACACTTGTTCCTGTGGTTGTAACATTTGCGCATTCACTTTGGACACAAGTTATTTGTTCTGTAAATAGCATGCAGTCATAAAATGTGCGCTACAAAAAATTTGAAAGGATAAATTATGTGGCAGCTGAAAAAAGGCTGTAGCCAGGTCGTGTTTGTGCGCTCTGGTCCGAGACATGTATAGCTGCCTGCTTACCTTGGCTGCACTGCCATTTGTGGTAACATGACATGTGTGGCCATATGTTATGTCACGTTGTGGCAGAGTTCATATGGCTTATGACAGCAGGTTTACATGAGGTGTATCACCCAGCTGCTCATCTTTCTCTTCATCTAAACCCCTCTATCTCTCTCTTCCTCTTTTTCCCACCATCTTCCATCTTTCTCCATTTTCAATTATAGGCTGTCACCTCTCAGCCCTTTCCTCCTGATCCTATCTCCTGTTTCATTCTCATGCTAAGCAATTATCTTTACCTGACTCTGTTCCTGCGGACAGCATGGCTGGCTAGTTTCCTTTCTGCTTTTTCAACATTCAAAGTAATGGATGGGTGGGGATCTCATGTCCATTTTTTGTGTTGTCTCCTGAACCTGAGCAAAGAAGGACCTCAGTGAAGCCTGAACACAGCAGCATGAACAGTACTTCATATTATAATAGCTCTCATAGACCCAGAAAAGAATAGCTCTGGGGGCTTTTCAGTGTACAGAAGAATCACGCCTCTAATCATGCAATCAGCTCATTATTTCCTGCTCCTCATTAACTTGTTTGGGTTTCTAACTTTATCGCTGTTCACAGTCTCGTCTTCCTAAAAACAAACAAAGAAAAAAAAACTCACCCAGACAGAGCTGGCAGGCAGATTGCTTCCAGCATATGGGCGAACTTGCTGTTTGCGTCTGAGAGAGGAAAGACTTGACAGAGAGCTGAAACCCCCCCTATTCACAACCTTTCTACCCTGCTGAATCCTTGCACTCTCTTATGTATCTAAACCCTGTCTTTCTAGCTCTAGTCTTCTTTCCTTACACCTAACTTGTTATCATCCCATCTTATAACCTCTAAATTAGAACAATACAACTCTTACTGAAACACACATATTTACATAAAAACAGCCACACACTCCCACCACCAGTACAACCCTTCTAGCAGAGCAGTGTGACAGCTACCTGAAGAATAGTATCACTGTCCTTTATACTGCCAAGCATATAAAATAGTGTGAAGAGACACAGATGGAGTCCAAGACTGGAATTGAGACATTGCAGAATCAGTGAGGAGAAGGATAAGAGGAAGAGCACATGATGAACAGAAAGAGGAAGACAGGAATAGTGAATATTAATAAAAGACTAAAGTGATAATAGAAGAAGGCTATGAGTCAAACGAACAGACAGAACTGAAAGAGTTCAGAGGGTGTCAGAAAAATGGAAGAAGGTGGGGGAAAATGTTTGGCCTCGGTGGTGACAGGTGCTGATTGCTGATGTCTTTTTCCAGAGAGTGAACGCAGCAGCAAAGTGATAGCTTTCAGCCACCCCCGGGGAAAAAGGTGAAGAAAGGGGGGGGGGAGACAAAGGAAGCAAAAGGTGTTTGATTTGAGCCTTCTGCCTTTTGCAAATTTTTTGGTCATCATTTCTATTGGTTATGATAACATTGTTGCTGACCAAAGAAAGAAGTGAGATCTCAGAGCATGGCATCATGGCTACAATGAAGTCCAATGGGGCAAGATACACTAATGATTAAACAAATTAAATCAACAGTGGCCAGATTATCTAAATTGCTTCATTTAGAGGTAGACATGAAAGTGAGCACATTCAATCAAATGTATCATTGCAATACATTTATTTATAACATATATAATTAATGATAATATATAATTTATTTATTGCAACGATACACGTTTTAGATACTCTGACAAGACAGATTATACCAGAGGTACACAGGTGGAACATGAACGCATATTTAAAGCAGCTCTAATTAATCATTTTAAAAGGTCAATGTATCAAATGACTACGTGTAATTTCACCACCAACCCACCAAGATTTATCAATCGACTGCAGTTCCCCTCATCTCTACGGAGCATTTAGCGTCCGCCCACTGCCTCAACACCACCAACTAACACACATGTTTTAAAGAGAGATAAACTTTATCTTGAATTTTGTAACTGCAACAGCTGAGCATGGTGCGGTCAGTGCAGGTCAATTTCCTTAGTCACATTACCTGCTCCACTCCCCGGTTACACCAATAATATGTTATATATTATAATAAAAACTATATCTGTGGTCATGCCCCTAAAATATTTGGTTACAGAGGTGGCCTGGTCTGGTGGTGTATTTCCAGCAGCACAGCCTGATTGATCATAGAAATATTATAGAGATATTATAGGAATAGTACAGGCAGCAGCCTGTCTGTATGATTTCACACATTGCTATTTGTCACTTTGATCATGGATGTGAAACTACTCGATAGACCATATAGGCTCCAATGTAGTATAGAATTGAGTATTTATAGTATATAGCTTAGGACTGAGAGAAAAAGGCGCTATTCCAAATCTGTCATTTACTTCAGCACCATGGACAGAGCCAAGGATTTATCAATACACTGCACACTGCAGTCAGATAAAGAATCATTGAGTCAGGCAGACTAGACGAACATACCTCTGCTACAGGGGGAAGGGGGGGGGGGGGTGTCAGGTTAACAAGGGGTGACATCTCCCCTCATCCCTCCTCAAATCACCTACTGTTCATATGAATGTGTTATGTGTTAGAGATATGTTATGGACATACAGTATACGATTGTATGGTATGTGTAACGTGTGACTTATCAAATGACTCCATTAGGTCAAAGTTAAGCCCATCTAATAACTGTGATGGATGTTCACATCATACAATTTGCCTTTGTTTTTTCTTCCAAATACGTTTTTCCAACCTGGTGTTTGTTCAAAACATACAGTAACTAAGCTGGGCCTCAAAAGCACAAACATTTCAACATTGTTACTTTTATTCAAAGCCTGTATGATCATCTGAGTGCTCGTGATTCTTGCTTTGTCTGACTTCTTTCTAGCAATGTTCTAGATCTTAGCAATTAGATTGGTATGCACCATTTTATTATAACCAGAAGGAATGACACTCAAAGTTGTTAAAATAAGACACATGCTGTATGAAACCCGGATTTCCCTTTAAGCCTTAAGACCCTCAGCGGAGGGAGGAGTTCAGGAGACATGGGAGTTTTGTGAAACACAGAAGGTTAACCCTTCAGGGAGGAAAGTGTGAGGGTGATGTTTCTGCTTGGGGAGACGTGTGAAAGGAGTGAAGGAGCTTTGTTGGACTGCGTAGAGAGAGGATTTGATTGGGAAGGTGACCGAGGGTGTGTGGGCATATTGAAGTAGCTTTTGATCTCAGTGTGTGCACAAGTATGTGTGTGTGTGTGTGTGTGTGTGTGTGTGTGTGTGTGTGTGTGTGAGGATGATGGTTGACCTTGAGAAATGCACCAAGGGTCTGAAGGATGTCCTGCATGGAGGATTGCTGGTTGTTGTAGGTTGTTGGTGATTGAGGTGCGTGCATAGCCCACAGCTATCTACACAAACACACCACACACACATATATGCACACAAACACGCAGACACACACAATAAAACACCATTCTTTATTAAACTGAGGAATTACAGTACAGAGCCCTGTTGTTGCATCAGAGGTTGCTCACAAAACTGAATTTAATGGTCTAGCTTCCAGTATCGTTCAGCAAAACAGCATGAGTGAGTGTGTAATATTACCACTGAGTGTGTGTCCACATAGGTTATTAGACTTTTAAGATGCTGGCCGCTGGTGTTGTCGTACATGTACAGTCTAAAATAAAGGGCATGATCCCAGTCAATAATGAACAAGTGGGCCTCTATCTCAGGCAAATAACCAGCAGGTGGGAACTACGACTCCTCTGCTGTCTCAGCCTCCTTCACTACTCTGTTACGACCTCCTGACCTTCTTCATCACCTCCTCTTACTCTTGTTGTTTCTTTTTCTTCCACTCCATCCCTTACGGTTAATTATTATACACCTTCCCTGTTTACCTCATTCTGCCCTTTCACTTTACATTTTGCTTACTTTCATTTACTTTCCCAGCTGCATTTCCTCAGATTTCACCCTCGTGCCTCGAGAATCTGTCATTCCTTCATCTGCTCACGGTTGTTGTCTGTCTCTGTCTCTCTCTCTCTCTCTCTCTCTCTCTCTGTGTGCTCAGCTCTGATAGGACTAACACTTATAATGAATTAGCATTTAGCTTTGCTTTATTATTCAGTCTGACACAACAATCCCTGGAGTCATTCTCAATCTCTTTCAAATAAACTCCCAAATTGAATTTAGCGTTGATTGAATCTTTCCTTTCAAATTACAAAAATCGAAATACAAAGCCCTTGAAGATTTGTAAATCCCATTTTCCTGTTGAAGAGTTCAACACAAGTGTGACTGCAGACTGCTCAGCCAGGTACAGATTAATTTAAAATTCATACAAAGGGATTCTCATTTTACTGATTTCCAAGAGTTTTCTCTGTCAAATGCAAATATGTGTTTTAAGAAACTTTATTTGATTGCTTACAGTTACACTACGGCTTTGTCTCATTCAGAAGAAAGCTTCTAACTTCTTTGACACCTCACTCTGAGCTTTCCTAATAAGGGTTCTTGTTCAGCTGCAGAATGCAGAAAAATGAACAGTTCGAGACAAACAGCATTTTACCACAACATCACATAACTACAGTTCATGTTACACTCTGCCAACAGCCATTATTATCAGACTGCTTTTACAAAGCAGAGTAAAAGAAGTCATGAAAATACACTGGTTTAGTGAAAGATAAAAGTTTTGTTCTTACAATGGACACATTAGAACAGGCACAGTGTTGACTTTCAAGCTAAGCCTTCAACAAGCACCGTACATTTGTTGTTGTTGCCAGCAAGACTACTCTAGGATTCTCTTTTCTCTGAACAGTACATTTTATTTAACTGGTTTTCAAGCATCAGTTGATGGTACAAACATTTATTGATCATCTACAATTTTAGCATAAAATGCTGTTTATTTTTGTGTGTGTGTGTGTGTGTGTGTGTGTGTGTGTGTGTGTGTGTGTGCACCTCTCATTACCTGCTCTGCTTGAATTAAGGACTCATGTTTCTTAGACTTCATTAAATGTTGATGTGGGTCATGAAGTTTGTGGCTCTGCACCTGAGCAGATGTTAATGCAGGTCAATGAGATTACCCTTTGTGTGTGTGTGTGTGTGTGTGTGTGTGTGTGTGTGCGTGAGAGAGAGAGAGAGAGAGAGAGAAAGAGTTTGCCCATGTCTTCTATTGTTAATTGAATGTTAATGCAGGTTAAATAGTATTACCTTACGTTTTAATAATGCTATGTGTAGGATGCAGGTGCTCTACTTTCTTTACTTTACTTTTCCTCTTCTCTCTTTCTCTATTGTCTCCCCCTTCTGTGTGTGTGTGTGTGTGTGTGTGTGTGTGTATTACCATCTAAAGCCATCTGTGGAACAGACCTTTGGGGCAGGGGGTTCGTTATTCATTAACTTTAACCGCATGACTTCTAGGCAAAAGCATTATCAAAGTGTGTGTGTGTGTGTGTGTGTGTGTGTGTGTATGTGTGAGGAGCATGCTCTTTGCACACATAAGGTCAATCAGTCTCACTTGTACGCTTCACTTTTCTCTTCTCCCCTCTCTCTCCATCACTCTCTTTTGCTCTTTCGTCTGTGATTCTCAGTAGATGAACGGCTTTCTGATCCGTAAGGACTCTGTTAATGAATGCTGTATTGCTATTGATTTCTCCTCTGATCCCTCAGTTTGTTCAGGAACTATACAAACCACGTTTTCCTGCGAGGTCGAGAGGAGGGCTGATAGCTGTGATGGAGTGTTGTGCTCCGGTCCTGCAAATTGGATTTTAATGATTCAAGTATAATTTCTTGAACACTGCTCAATGCTCCCCGCAGAAATTAAAATGTGATGCCCTCTCCGAAAGACTGCAAGAAAGGGTCAGAAAATAAATGTTTTGGTATCCAGGCCAAGATTACTTTAAAATATATATTTTTTTGAAAATGTGTGTTTATTTTGCATTAAAGTTTAACTGAAATTGAAATGAATAGCTGACTTTCCCAGTGGAAGCTAGTTACCCTAGCTTCTAGCTCCCACTTTTTAAATTTAAATACATGCTTCACAGCATGATGGGTCCAACCAAATACTGAATGTTGTAAAGGAACGGACATCTTAAACTGCTAATGCCACATAGCCAGCACTATGTGGGCTTGTTCATAGTCTTTTAAGGGCTAGGATGTGCTCCAGTGCACAGTAGTGTGTCTATATAGCCTTTAAAATGTGTCTATATAGCAACCACTCAAATGTCAGTCAACTGCTGCTAAAACGCCCACCCAGAGGAATGATTTCCACAAATGTCCAAAAATATATTTTGAAATATGTTGTATTTCCTTACTCAAAAGGAGGGTAGAAGTCAAATTTCAATTCAACTTTAATAGACGCTCAAATGCAATGATAGTCAATGTAAGATTTTATCTGGTTCACATTAAACATCCTCCACGCTGCTGTGGGAATAATCTCTTTGGGTGAATGTAGATGGACATACTTTCTGTAATGTCCTTCAGCACTGACCCCCTATTATACACACACACACACACACATACATTTAGCTGTGAGGGAGCACAGATTCAAACATTATTTCTGCCTCACTGCTACACAAACAGGCTTGCAGGAGCCTGGGGACTGTTCACTACACACACACACACACACACACACACACATTCACGCAGGCACACATGTGCGTCACCATCCCTGTAGGACTGGAGGCATGCGTAAGTTACTTGGGGATGCCAGCACATATGTGTCACTTTGTCCTTTGAATGTGTCATGTACAATAAAGAGGCCAATAGTTGAGTCACTGAGTAAATGTATACAGTATCAGTTAAGGTTCTGGTAGAGCTAAAGGTTAGCTACCTCTTTGAAATGAAATCACTCTTTGCTTGGCTTCTCCTCTCGTTTACACAAAGGAACTGTCTCGAATCATGTGCACCATTGCGTGTCGACCACAGCGTTTTAAATTGGCCCGCGACTTGTTGCCCCTTAGCAAGGGTATTTCTTAGCATTTGAAAACATAAAAATTAGAGAGGAAAGCCTGCATTAACGGAGAACTTCCTGGGCTGCGTTATCAATGTTCATTTCTACCTTCAGAAATATAAAAAGAGTGAGCTGATGAACAGACAGAAGTTGTTCATTAGCTCATGTTTTTGCGTGACTGACTGTGATGAGATGCATGTCCCCTGACTTGTGTGTTTCAGCAGCTTGTTAAAGTTGTTTGTTTAGAAAGGACAAAAGCCTGTGGCAAGTTGCTTCTCTTTTTTTTGGTCTTCTTGTCTTTCCTTCTGTAGATTATTTGGTACCTTGTTTTCTGCAAAATACTGTAAATACCAACAGTAAAATTACCCTTTTTCCTGTCACTGTTTTTGGAAAAATACTTTTTGAAGATAAGAAACAATTGATCAGACTAGTCTTGTTGGGAACGTTTCCCAGAGACACTGTTATGGCAGGAGATACGATAGTCCTCATTCTTGAAACCTTTTCTCTCATAAAAGTGAAACATGGAATACTTTCATTACAGTATAAAGTATTCTCACACACACTGATGATTTGGTCCTGGTCCATTTCAGTGGTAAACACATCAGGAGATCCTTTTGACTTATTTTCACTTGTCAAGAATTGGTTTTCTTTGTGGCAAAACATGTTACAGCATGAGCTGTAAGAAAGACCCATAGGTTAAAGTGGACTAAGTACACACTTGTAGGGCTGATTCCTTTTACAAAACACACTATAACTGGACTTGCAGAAACATGCTAGCCTAGCAACATTAAAGTTACAAACAACCCATAATGCAACACAGTATATAGAAGCCACTGTTACATTAAACCTATTACTTTAACATAATTTACAGAAACAAATATTTCCTTATAACTGGGCCAATACAGTATTCATCAACGTTAACACTTGATTCACTTGGTTGGTTCACATCACCTGGTTTCCCTCGCAGCCTGTCAGCCTCACTCTCAGCTCTTGGTTAATATGCTGTGTCAGCTGCGCCTTCATGCGAGTGGATTTTTACAGAGAAGCTACTTTAAAGTATTTATGTCCAGACCCTCTACATCCTTTTCCATTTGAGAGTCTTTATTCCTCAATCTCCTGTTTCTCTCCCTGTGCTCCTTCCTGTTTCATCCTTGTTTCACACTTTCTGGCACTCACAGCCTGACTTGAGCTCTTCCCCCCCCTTCTTTTAAACATTGAGTCATGAATTTATTATGCGAATCAAAATAGAGCAATGACTCTTTGTCCCCGTCCCTGCATGTCATTGGTCTACACTGAATAATTGAGCCACTGTGGTTGAAGTTAGGATCAGGGAGAAAAGGGGAATTATTTTGGAGCTGCACTGTTCAGGCTATTTTCGAATGGCAAGCTGTCAGTGCCTTTCCTGCAGCGCTTACTCTTTCTTTTCCCTCTCTTCTTGCTCCCTCTCATTTCTCCCACCAGTTCACTCACTATCACATGAAGATAGAACAGATTCCTCTCCGTCTTCTCTGTCCTTGGGAAGAACTGCATAGTAAGCAGGATGGGATTGGCATTGGATAAAGTCAACCTCGTTCTTTGTGTGCTCGTTCCTTTGTATCTAGATGATTGGGGTGTGCGTACACATCTAGTAACAATCAGACCCAGCTTTCTCCATCAAAGACAGCCACTGATCGCACGTGTCTTTGACTAATTTTCAGTGTTTTAGATGTGGAATGACAGTTATTGAATGCCCCAAATCGAGTTCCACAAGCTCTCTGTTTGAATTTTATGATCCTTTACAAAGAGGAAATCACAGGGGAGAGGCTAAAGTGCTTATCACTTCACATTAGGCATCCTGTTTGGGATGCAAAAAGGGGCTGCAACCGACTTGTGGGGGATATGGTAACCCTGCGAGGGTGCGACAGAGGTCACGGTGCGGTCAACCACCTCCACGTCCATTCATTGATTCTCAGATGGACAAAAGCCTAGACACACAAGCTCCGTGCACACATAAGGTCAATCATGCACTTTGATACACACGCACAGATACGAATGCACACTTCGATGATTATTCCTCGCCTCCTTGGGCATCGTTGAAACTTTTCAGTCGTGACCTCGCTAAGAGGGAAAAAGGGAGCGAGATGAGCATTGGAGGGAGCAAAAATGAGCGACGGAGAGAGTCTTAGAATTTTAACCGGATGCTCCCTGGGGAGAACTCCCATCATCTCTGTGCGTCTTCAGTGCCAGAGTCCCACAGCTTTCTTT
This sequence comes from Nannoperca australis, assembly GCA_036023655.1. Lineage (NCBI taxonomy): Eukaryota > Metazoa > Chordata > Actinopteri > Centrarchiformes > Percichthyidae > Nannoperca > Nannoperca australis. The sequence goes on along the minus strand of JAVQJD010063289.1, from coordinate 7,551 downwards.
AGGAGCTCAAGGACCCTGACTGCTCTAATATTCTCTGAGGGAAGCTTGTCTGCCATCACTCACTTTATAGCTGCTGTTTAGGAGAAAAATCATTTGATGAATCAGTAGCAAAGGGTTTCTCTTATCCGGATTTAGCACTGGATAATGACATTCCTCCAGCAGTGGCTAATTCTTCCAGAGCAGAGGATATACCAGAGGATAAGTGTCCCTATCAGTTATCAGTAATGTGATCAGGGTTTCAACCACATCAACCCTGTGGTAGTGTGTGTGTGTGTGTGTGTGTGTGTGTGTGTGTGTTTTAAAGGCATTTTCCTGCAACCTGGGTCTTTTTGTGTGTCATTTTGGCCACCTTTTCTGTTAGTTATGACAATGTAGCAGTCACCCAAAGTAATTGTTGAGATCTGAGAATAAAGCAACAAAGCTTTGATGATGGCAGATTGTAAATAAACCCACAAAAAAGCCAGATTATCTAAAGGGAACAACAGCACAGATGATTGCTTTTTTTATGTCTAGTAAAATCAAAACCAAAGATTGTTGCACACAGTTTGTCATTTGTAAAATGTCATCTGGGTTGCACACAGATAGAAACTAAACATAAAGCTACTTTAGGGCGGAGGGCAAATATTCACTGTCCTCCTAGATGTCAACAAAAATAGTGTTGTGCTATTTTGCAGAAGACAAACATTCTTGTGTTTGAGATCAAAAGTTCTTCCTTGACCTTGGAAAAAAAAAAGTGAAAACTTTGGCTGCTGTCAAAGCAGTTTCATTAGCAGCTGTTCTGAAGCTTTTGATAGCATCACATGCTCTTTCAGTTCAATCCTAACCTTGTGCAAACACATGTATGTTGGAGCATGGACAGGCTAATAGAAGCTGTCACAGTGCTGTGACTCCAGATAGTCGGCTGTTAATTAACAAACCAACCCCAAACTCTCCCCAAACTTGGCAACCTGTTCATCTTCCTAGTCTCTTTCTACCTCTCTCTCTTTAATCTCCTCCTCTATCGAATTTCACACCCTGTGTTTTTTTTCATAATTTTACCTTCTTCTCACTCCTCCAACATCCCTTATTTGTTCAACCGCTTTGTGACCTTTCCAGAAACTTCCTCCCCCGTGATCCCTCTCCTCCTCCTCCACCTCCTCCTCCTCACAATGTTCTGTTTTTTTTACTAACCTTGCTCTGCAGTGTTTACTAAGCCTTCACAGCCATATGTGTGTATACATACATCTGTGGATCTCTGCGTGTGCGTGGATGGGGGGTTTGTTTTTCCTCCTATGGGATCTATGGTGAAGAGAGCATCCAGGAAGTGTGATGATACCTTAATGTCCTGTGAAGCACCATCTTCTTACACACACAAAGCTTCACAAACACACACAGACACGAGCACACACACACACATATGCGGGTTGTGTTGGTGTTGTACAACCACGAGCTGAACAGTTTTATCAGTGTTCAGGGATTGTCGCCTTTGTTTCCTCAGTACAAAGGATTCAGCTCTCTCCTCCACATCCCCTGCTTTCTTTTATTCCGCATCTCCATTCTTGTCACTCTCCATTTCTCTCCCCTCCCCACATAATCCATTGCCATTTTTTTTTTTCATCGTCACCTCTATTTTTCTGGGTTTCTCTCCACCCTCTTTCTGCCCCTTCATCCCCACATCTGAAACGGTAGTGACGGCTCCTATTGGTTGCGCAGGCAGAATCAGAGAAACGGGCAGCCAATAAGCTTTCGGGCTAACAAGGTCACTATTATCCGTGAAGCAGTGCAATTACTCTGCCGTCTGCATCCCCGCCATGTATGCATATGCAATGCTTTCCCTGTCCTTGTACCTGTACTGCACATTTCCACTGTACATGAACACCCTTCTTGGGTATATGGTTTATTTAAAAGCTTGAGTGAGAGTGAAATGTCATTTTATATGTTGGTGGATCATTTCATGTCAAGTTATTGTATTACTTTACTGCATTTTTAGACAAAATGCAATTTTTGAAAATAGAGAAACTGAGTTAGAGTCTGAGTGTGATTTTACATACATTTGCAATCAGTTTATGCATTCAGGTCAAAGCTGTGTACATATTCATCGTAAAATCTCCCTGTGTGAATCTGGCACCATGCTGCTCTTCAAAGACCGGGGAAAGAAAGCTGTCACACTCTTCCCCTCCCCCTTCTTTCTCCCTTCAACTCATTCCTTTTCTCGTTGTTTGCTCAGACAGTTATATATTTGTCATTCGGCTGTGCAAATTAAACAAGTTTCCCCCTTTTCTTCTGTGGACAGATGTGGCCTTTTCACTCTGTGAAAATGCCACTGATGCCTGGTGTTATAAACTGATATTTAAAATATTACATTTCAGGCTTTAGACAATCTCGCTATGTGTTATCGAGCATCATTAGGATTCCCGGGCCTCTCTTGTGGCATCTGACTGAGCGTCATGCCTAATTTGCATCATTAGATTCTCTCAGCTGTGAAATATATTTGACCTTCCTCCATCATTAATGACAGAGTGAGACTCTTACTTACCCCCACCCCCTCCTCATTCATCCACTACACTCACTTCTTTCCTGTCCTCCATGTCCATCATCTCTTCCCCTGATACCAAAATATATCCATCGCTCACATTGTGGTCATATTATGCAGCTCTACGCTTATCTATTTCAATCTTCTCCCTTCATTTTCTTTTCATCACTCTTCTCCCTGCACCCGTCTTATTTGTGTTGGTATACCAAGGAGGCATTTTAAAAAATCTAACGAGCTGGAGAATTGAATTAACATATTTTCTTCTTCATACCGAAGGGATATAAAAACACACCTCATTCCCACTCACAAACATACAAACACACCCAAGTTTAGCTGTACAGGGTGAAAAAGGGGCCGTCGCCTTTCAGGTGAGATGTCTCCAGGGAAATGTTTTCCTTTGCAGCAATCACCCAGCTATCATCACAATCTGTGGCTGCTCTGTTGGCGCTGAGACGAAGACGTGCTTTAACTTCCCAATCACCAACCCTTGGGATCTCCCCACCATTTTGTTATCTGGAAACTCATTAGCCTTTAGAAAATAAATGACACCAGAAATGAACTCCCTTCATATCCCGTCCAGAGCCCGATAGTCAGAGCTGTTATGACAGAGTCTCCTGTTTGCAAGTAGAGGTTTGTCTTCTTTTGCAACAATATGAGGCCTCATTTATAAGTATGACCCACACCGATACTGCACTGACATGGAACATTTTGACAGATAGATATTCTGTGAGTATTTTACAAACATGAGAAAATAAAGTTCATGGCGGTGACCAAGCTTTTTGCCTGCTTGTGTCAGATAATTAATGAGTCATTTCAATCCATGCCAGTAATAAGGCCACAGATCCCCAAAGGGCAAGACTAATTCAAGGCTGTTCAGCCACTTGTCATACTGTGTGTCACTCAAAATGATGTCTGGGGTCTGCATGTGTGAAACTTTTTTTTCCTCAGAGACAGGTCAAGTTTGATTAAATGATTTTTATCTCCCTGCTATTTTTAATGCCTTCTCTCTAACTTGCACTCTTGCTAATAGTGTAATAATCTCTGCACTTGCTGGTTAATTACACTCCAGGATAAACAATTGCCACACTAAATGCTTTTCCTCAATACTCAGTTCTCAAAAAGCCATGTAAACACAGGCTTATTCGCGTGCTCGCACAGCTTTGTGTAGCTTCAGGAGTGCACGTACCAGACTTAATGACTTGTAAGTCTTCTATCTGCCTACCAGCTGGCGTGTGTCCAAACCTCTGATCTGCAGAGCAAGCACCGTTTCACACAGACCGGCACACATGCAATTTCAACACATCACAGCGACTCTGCTCGGAACCAAGAAGAAAAAGGTGATTTTGTATCTTTCAGCATGAGGAAATGGGCTTTGTAGCAGCTACAGCCTGCTCGCTAATGAGGCACAGTCCCATCCTGGATAACAGGACCACACTAGTGACACTGCCATGATAAGGTTAGAATGTGTAGGCAAGGAACATCTCTCAATTAGGGAAACATTCTTGCACTTTACTTACATCCGACCCACATCAGAGACACACTTCTGTCGTCTTCAGACGGACAATACATTTTTTTTTTATTCACTCTCACAGAACTTGCCCGAAAGCTTTTCTAAAGCGTCCGTGTGTGCATGCTTTTAGTGTGTATGTGCATGTGAGTCAGAGCTGCCTGTGACATAAGTGAATATATGTTTAGAGTTTGAACAGACCGAAGTTCAGTGATAACGTGTGGGTGGGCTTTTGTTGGGATGTAAACCAATCTGTTCCCCTTTTAGCCTTGGCATTTCAGTAATGTCTGCCGACTAAGCGGAAACTGCACTGGAGATTTATGTTAATGCAGTAACCCCTGAACCTCCAGATCACATGACTTCATTAGGAGTTGGAGGGGAAAGCGTGATGTCACATGGTAGAAATAGAATGTGCATGTTTACTATGTCTGAATCTGAGAGAGTCGACTTAACGCCTGAGCAGAGACCATATGGCTGCAGGGAAGGTTACCTGTCTAATAAGCTAGGTTCCCCTCTGTTGTTTGCTTACTACACTATATCTATCTGCCTGTGTGTATGTGTTTGTGTGTGTGAGCATGCTGTGTGTGTGTCTTTTCCGGGGTCTGTGCTCTCCGTATGTGTAGCCATGTGCTCAGGTTTGAGCCAGAAAAAAGCAGGGCAAAACGCTGTAGGGTGTGAGAATCATCTGAATAGCTACCGCTAATTAAACGTGCCAGGCCTTCGAGATAAACAAAAGGATCCATGTTCACCAAATGTGAGTGCCTTTGTTTTTCAAATATTACATTCCTGACGAGACCCACTGTCTACTGTAAAGAGACATCAAATATTTTATGCTCTCGGCCAATGAAAATGCAAAATGCGGACTTTTGCCTTGTGACCAACCAAAGATTTTTAGTCATGCAAGCAGCTGTATGGATTTACAATGTCACTCAGAAATACCTCAACAACTATTCATTGGATTGCCATGAAATTCTGTACAGACATTATTGTGTACATGTTAGCATATGACAATGTTAGCACTTAGCTCAAAACATTCACTCCCCAAATCAGAGTTCATTTAGTAAAATTAGACATTAGTGAAATATTTTCAGACAAAGGGTGTTCCTTTGTAATGTAATTCTAATACCACACAATTCAAATCAGTTGAAGTCTGGATGTGTTTTTTCCCTCCTGTTGTGTGTGCATGTGTGTATATGTCTTTATGCATTTATAAACCACCAACAAAATACCAATATTCTGGTCTAAATATGTTTATTTTTAACAATCTTCTTCATCATTTATGTCAATGTGTGTTCGTCACATAACGGTCAGCAATGCGAGATTGCCACAGAAAAGCAACAGATGGGACACAACAGGGCTATAGATCGTTTCGTATAGATGTTTGTTCTACTTTTGAAGAGAACAAACAGCGTTTGAAGTGATTCATTGGATGCTGCAGTGTTTTGTTTTTGTTTTTGTTTTTCCCTTTAATCCCACCATTCCTCCGTGTATATTTATCACAACTGTCAAACGCAGGACTCTCTTCAGCTGTCAGATTACACCCAGAAAGAAAAAGAGGAAACAAAGACAGAAGGGGGAGAAAGGGAGATGCGTAGACAGAGTGTGTATAGGTTTACATGTAGCATTCCAGTTTAATCTATTTTGGGTGCACAGGGGATTTTACATAAAGTTTGAAATGCCAATGCTGTGAAAGCTGAGATTCTGAAAACTATCTAGCATTTAGATTTGTGATTGGGAATACTTTCTGAAAATCTTTCTTTTTTAACTAATGTTAGTTTTAACTGAAATCTGACTGACTCAACTGCAAGAAAATAGATGGTCCGTTGTTTTGGCAGGTGGATGGGTTAGTGAAGCATTCAGAGCTTCTCTTTTCGGTCTCGTTTGCAGCACAGAGAAAATAATTACAGCAGAAAAAAACCCGGATGAACAGATACAATCACTTCAGAGGATTGAAACATGCCCACACACACTCAAACACATACACACACTCTTCATTGATGTTTGTCATGGATTTGATGTTGTGGACTGCACAGTACTGTTGCTCATTATAACAGAGAGGAAAATAACAAAGCCAGTATTGAGTGGGAGCAATATCAAGCAAGGAATAAAGTAACACAAGACATCAAAGAGGGAAGAAAAAATATTGTATCTTTCCCAATATGCATTTTTTTCAGTGACCCATTGGATCTACCCACTGAAGTACGATGGGACTGGCGAGAACAGATAGATCTCGATACCAATCAAGTGTGCATCTGACACTGACTTGGTGAAACAGCACAGAGACATTTGAAACCAATGAGAAAGTCCTGTGTTTCATTTTGAATTTAAATTGGAAAGTTTGTTCTTTCCTAGTCCATCTTTGTCAGCAAATTCTATTTATTTCGCTTTTCTTAGCACATATGTATGGTGTCAGACTTTAAGATTATAGTAAGATAAAGGTGAGGTGTGCATGAACAATGTACATCCAGGCTACTTATACAGTTTACAAATAAATTAAAGATTCCAAATAGTTTACTGCATAGTCACTGAAAAGAGGAGGTGATGCAAATAGCAATTGTCTGCCATTTTTTTAAAATGCCATTTTGAAAAGCATTGAATTCCCTCAATCAAGGCCTGAGAAAGTATTAGAACATTTTAAATTTCATTCACAAAAGTCTTTTCTCTTGCCTGCTGCAGTAATGTAAACTTATGGGGCTTTTTTCCCTATCTTTATTCAAGAGCATGACCTTTCAATTTGAGAGCATGAGTTATTGATTTCCCATTCACATTTTGTAATGCTTTCCTTCACACTCCAATAGCCCCTGCTTGCACTCAGATTTGCGTGCACAGATTTCCTGCGCTCCAGTTCAGCCCTCCTCCTCGCACTCAGGCTGCTTCTGTATGCTCATGAAACGTCTGCTCTCAGATTTCTTGAGCAACAATCCTGTCAAAATTCCCCAACCAATAGAAAGCCTGGTGTAGTGTTGACAGATGAAATGATCGCTGCATTGTTACCTGTATGTGGTATTAAAGAGGGTTTCTGAACCCTGCAGAAACCCTGGGTAGAGCTGACAACCTCTTTCACCATCTCCTTAGTGTTCAAAACAGGACAGGTATGATATATTGTAAATAGTTCAGTGAATATTCGTTATGTAGTTGCCTCTATGTTTTATGAATTAGCTGCTTGTGACTAATCGCTTTGAGTCACGTCCGCTGCACTGAGTGAAACTAATACAGACCAAAGCTATCAGTGTCATGGGATTTGCAAGTCAGGCTCCTGCTGTGCCCGGTGCCCCTCACTGCGGTCTCAGTGTTAGTGAAGTTCATAGTGAAAGCATGACACACACACACACACACACACACACGCACATGAAACGACCTTTTAGGCTCATCTCCCTTCTAATCCACTTAGCGTTGTCTACCTCCTGCCCATACACCAACCCAGACAGCTCCTGTCTGAATCCAGGGACATTTATTGTGTGTGTGTGTGTGTGTGTGTGTGTGTGTGTGTGTGTGTGTGTGTGTGTGTGTGTGTGTGTCTGTGTGCGCGTGT
>JAVQJD010063277.1:0-19963 GCA_036023655.1 Nannoperca australis | reverse complement strand
AGACTCTTATCGTCCTCTATGTCTCCTCATAGTTCTTATTCCCCGACATGCCCCCCATTTCATTTTCCCCCCTCTCCCTCTTCTTTCTCCTCTTTCTCATTCCCCCCTTCATCCTCTCCTCCTCCCCCCCCAGGATCATTTATCAGTATAAGAGCTGACTAAGCAGCTGTTGGTGTTATCGTGTTTTTTCTTTTCAACATTGACAAGCAAAACAAATACAATCGATAGCCCCACAGGGCCACAGAGGAGTTTCATAGCTGCCATGAGAATTAGCAAGCAGATGGATTCCAGAGGCTGAATATTAGCTGCTGTAGCTCAGCACAGACTCCCTTAACTCCATTTCATAAAACAGTAGAGAGGGCTGTTGGATTATAATATGTATTAGTGTCTACAAGATAAACAGGATAAACATGCAGCAATATCCCAAAATATCTCCACTCTCATTGGGGAGGGAGATAAATTATTACATCTGGAGAGGAGATAGATATGTTTTCTTCCACCATCAGATATTTGGGAAAGAAATGACACAAATGTAATGTAATGATAATGAAATCCACACACACACTGAGAGGCCACAAGTGATAACCTCAACGCTGGTCAAATCAAGATAGGAAAGATTGAACACTGTAGGACTTCTGGAATCAGCCTCCTCTGAGCTACTAGAAAAAAAACAACAAACAGTCTTTTATCCTGTTTGCTATACCACTGTTAAAGAAACACTTTTTAACCTATGCTGTCCACTGCTGTTATGTGGATGTTATCTCGCTGGCCACTCTGTGTGGTTTATTGTGCAATTTATTGTCTTGTAGAATGAGTTTTATCATAGTGGTTCTCGAGCAGATGAAAGCCAATTTTACCCCATCTGGACAATGTGATTACAGTTTTAATTCCCAAATGTAAATCTTCACTATCAGGTTGTTTGTGAAAGGCTTTGAGCTTTATGTCTCGTATTAAGGAGGGATGTGCACTCGCTGTGAGCTGCTCCCTTATTTATTTATCAAGTGTTGTGACGCATATGTTTCAAGCCACCATGTGGTCTTCACCATCTGTGATAAATAAAATTACACTCAAGATACACTGAGCAAACATTTCTCCTTACTTATTTTTTTTGTCTATATTTGAATGTAGACACCCTGTAGGGACAAAACAAACAACAACAAAAAAAAACATTATTGTTGGTTTAGTATTCCCTAAATGTAAATGCAAAATATTGAATTGTATTTGAATTGTTATGCAGTGAAAGAAATGTGTAACTCATCATGTTAATGCAGCCACATTGTGCCACCCAAATGTAAGCTGAGAAGTGAAGTTTGTTTATAAATCTGTCCAAACACGTGCAAACTGGTTCTGTTGTTTCTACTGTAATCCACAAAGTGATACATGTGTAGGGGTAAAACAGGAGGCAAACTGTTCATCAATCTTAATGCAGCAACAAAGAGGAAGCCAGCCTTCAGAAAAACATTATTCTTCTCTGCTTGGTCAAGGCCAGGACATGTACTTCATACTCTGCTGCTGTGACAGCATGACACATAGTTTGAGTATTCTCTTTCTGTGCCCTTCACACAGCTACAGATGTCCGAGGTGGTGCAGAGACAAACACACCTTTGCTTCAGGCGACTTTCATAGTTTCACAGTTTTTGCTGTGGACTTTATTCTTCCTCGTTGCCTCACTAAATTGATAAAAATGTAGATATCTTCCCTCCGCAAAGTGAGTAGAAAGGTCTTCAGGGAAGACAATTCACCTTAAAATATTTTAACACAGTTGTTTATTGGCGGTGTATCCCTGTGGATAAGAAGCAAATGCAGACTATGTGACATTATGTCTCCAGTGAAGCTGCGATTGATTTTTATAGCAGGACATATTTCAGCTCCCTACAACAACAGCTGTAAATGTCAGGTTTTGGTGTCAGTCGCTCGTAATCAAACGAGACGAGCATCTTTCTAGACTGGCCATTTTGCACTAACATTCAACAATAATACAGGGAGAAATGTATCATAGATGAGGTGCAGATACTATTATCTCAAAGATTATTTTCATGGCATTTAGCTTTTATTATGCAGCTGACATTCCTGTTGAGAGCAACAGGAAATATGTAGTGAGGAGGGATAATATAGACACACCAGTGTTGTATCACTACTCACTCCATCTACCATCTTTTCTATTAGGTAGAGTTTATGGTGATTACACATGAAATAGATATGCCATGCCTTTGTCATTGCATCTTTTCAACAAGTGTGCAGACAAGATCACCAAAGTAAAACATTTACCAGCAGAGATGGTGAGAACCACAGAACAATGTCTAGTAACATGTTGTTTGTTATGTATGGCCAGAACTAATTTCAAACACCAGGCCCTTGATGGGCATGTATAGTTCAAGCGATCAATAAAAGTCATTAATTATTAACATTCCTCATCATTAACAGATATTACAAATACTGCAATGTCTATTGATTCACATCAAATGTCACAACACTAATTTAAGAAAGTGAAGGGAATGACAGCAGTGCACTGATGGTTGCTTGTCAAGAAAACAAGAGCTTTATTTATGTTATATACTTGAGAGAGTGTAGAGGAAAACAGACGATGAAAAGAAAGATGAGAAAAAAGAAAGAGGATATGAGAAGAACAGAAGAAAGTCAACCCAAAATTCTAGTCTGGTTGGAGAGCAGACAAAGAAGGAACACAAACACAAGACAGAGTAGTGAAGTGAGAGACAGGAGAGGGAGAGAAAGGGCTCTGTACCCAGAGAACAAAAACAGTGACTGGATATCAGTGATAAGTGCGGGGCAGAGAGCAGCAGACTCAGGAGACTCGGTGGTACAGCATGTGCACTGTGTGAGTGTATGTGCAGCTGCTGAATTAAATCCTACATGCATTCCAACTGGATCTTCTGAACACAACTGTTGTAATGACAACTGTAGCGCCCTCCAGTAATAGAAAAGAGGAGGTAATGGTTAAAAACATTTATTCCTAGGCTGACCAACCCGTGAAAACTGTGTTGAAAGAGAAAAAATTAAGGATGTATGTAATGTCCTATAATAGGTAGCATATCGAGCTAACACGTTCGTAGCATGTAATTTATTCACTTGAAATATAGAATAGAAAAACCTAGCCATAACATTATACTTCTTATCTTATTACACGTTAATGACAGTGAAGTGTAATCACGAGCTACTTCACCCATAGCCTGTGACTAGGTAAAATGTGTTCTTTTACCATACAGAAATGAACTTGAGCTCAAACATACCTCGTAGGCTGCTGACTTAATTACTGTCAATCTTAATTAGTTCCTCCTTGTCTTTTTGCTTCTAGATTACAGTATATGTTTATATACTTAATAAATAAAATTAGCTTGAGAGCTCATTTTATGTTATGTTTCCTTGGCGCTTTGCTTGCAAGGTGTTGATTAATTATGGAATGCTAAATCAGCTGTCATCAGTTCAGCCTCTACGATTACTATTATTATTACAGGTATAGCAAAGTGGACAACTAGAAGGCAGTTACAAAAACATTGTCAAACTTGCCCACATTGTTAACTTCAATTAAATCACAAATGTGGCACCATTCTGTCTACCTTCTTCCAGCTCCCAATTCAAAATAGCTCTAACTTCACATATCTCCAAACATAGTGTATGCTGTAATTCAATATACAACTTTAGTCCCTCATATTTTCTTGAACTCATCATCTTTTATGTGCCCCATCATGAACAATTCTGGTTGTGTCACTATCCCAATAATAAAAAATAAAGAATTAAGCAGCTCCTTATAATTGTGAAAGTTATTTCAAATGAGAACACCTCATGAAGTTTTTGAACTAGTTTAATTGATATGACACAAAGGTCTTTGTAGACACTATCTACAAAGCGTCATTAATAAAACAATAAAGTCTCATTTCAATTCAGGAGTACAGGTGCGTAGGTGACATCACACTACCATCAAATCCATATAATAAATATGACATGTATCACCAACAATAAAATCACTGAAAATCAAACATACAAAAAAATATATGAAGAAATACTAAATAAGTTACATACAAATTAATTAAGATACTGAGCTTACACTTCCAAGTTTCCTATAAACCACAATTTAATTTTTTTCTACAACTGTGGTGGTTACAAAGGAGCAAATACCCATGTTGTTATTGAACCTCGGCAAGCATAAGCTTCTGTTGTAATTGCATGGCTCTGTCTGTCACAGGCAGCCACCCGACCTGTTGGAATTGCTGGTTGCCAATGTGTGATCTTGCGTTAATACTCAGCACAACTCTAACTAACTTGTTCTGAGAGTGTTTTCCCCAGACTGAGCAGAGTAGATTGTAGATCAGATAATTAGTCAAAACAACTCAAAACGACAGAACTGGCCAGTAGTCTCAAACTTTCTTTATCAATTATATTAGATTTATACAAAAAATCACTTGTCCCACAGTCTTTAATGTCATACTTTCCTCACTCACTCCAAGCCATTTCTTAATCTTACAGAATCAGAAATAACCTTAACTTGTTCTCATCTTTATTTGAAGCCAAATTGTCAGAGCGCTGCTATATACTGTAGATGGGACATATTAGGTTGAATGCCAGTGAACAGCATTTGTCAGCAATAGAAACGTTCTGACAGTCAGATCTTTGACATTTGGGTTTTTAAAGAGGCATGATGCAACTATCAGACCTCTGAATCTAAATAATCTGTGCCCAAACTACTGGTGCACTGTAAAAAACAACCTTTGCATCATCTAGCTTGGTACTGACAAAGACGCTTCTTAGTTTAGGCAGAATTCATAGACAAACTGCTGTTGGGAACCCAGATGATTCTTGGCCTAAATGCTTCATATCACTGACTGCTTGCTGTCTTTATGAGTGTGTACCTGCCTTACTACCGTAAAACTGCTCTGAGTGCGCAGATTATCCATAGTTACACAATGATTTCACCTGGCAGAAAACTAGGTCAGTAGCCTGGCAGACTGAAGCCTCATCATTTAGCCAGGCACTGCTATAGCTGCTGTGGATGTTGGCGCTGGCTTAGCTGGCTCAAGTCCTCCCTGCCTCATCACATTTCTCTATCTTATTTGTTTTCTTATCTCATTGTCAATGTCCTTGTCAGTGTTTCTTTTACTGTTTTGTCCAGGCATCTACTGCAAACTCAGCTAACCAGACCCAGCCTAGTTCTCTAGGGCTTTTCATACTTCAGACATCATAGCTGGGTTATGATATTCCTGGTTTAACTAATGTCACATTTCATTAACACCTGGACAAACAATTTTGCAATGAACACAAGATGACCCCATTGCATATCTGTTATTCTTAAAAATATGATAATTTGTTTTATCAGCACAGGATGAAAAGAAGCACTAAAAATGCAATGATTAAGTCTCGGTTTTATGCTAGGCTTTGGGTAGTTGAAGTTAGAGGTACATACACTGTTATATTCTTCCAACATGCAATTTTGTTTCAAAGCCCATCATTTTGTTTAGGTTTCTTAGTTTTGTTTTTGTGTCATTTTCAGGCATATTCTCCTGCATGATTTTGTTTAGTGACTGACTTTGGATCAATTCTAACAAGTAGGCTTGTCTAACCTGCCAATACTGGTTGCATGCACATGCACATGCACACATCTGTTTTACTATGTTCCCTTCCGAGTCCAGTAATGGCATTTTACGTACACAAAGGCACAGGTCAGTTAGTGCTTAATCAGTCTGTTTGACAAGTGATGGCCACTCAGTCTATACTGAATCTATGTAAGCTACCCAGAGGACAGAACCACACAGGGCAGAATTGACAGAAAGTGACTTACATTACTCTTTCTTAACCACAGTGAAAAACACACCTTAGAAGTACAGTCTTTAAGATTTCTGGCTGTGTTACTTGTGGTTACTGGTGGCAGTTCAGTTTGGTTCAAAATGGCCACCAACACGCCTTAAGAGGCTACTGTGTCAGAAATGCAACAAAAGAGGAGCAACTTCCATATGTGTAAAGCAACCAAAACATATGCCAAATAAATTATGGGCTTTATTAAGTGTTATGCATTAATTCAGTTCTGTGTAAGACAACAGTATACTAATGGCAGTGGTACTTTGTCATTTAAACTCTGAAACAATTACTGCTAGCTTGGTTTGTTTGGGTGGGAGATTAATGCCATTCAACGTGGGATATGTAAGAGACAATTTGCAGTATCAATATTACAAAATGTACTGTATCAAGGTATTAAAAGTGACATTCACACCAGTAGATTTACACCACACTGTAGGCTGCGAATGGTTAGCTCATGCCCATAACAATATCCCTATGCATTTAGCTAATCGACAGGGCTAATTTCTGTTTTTACTTTTGATCAGACTCAGACCCGAGCATTTAAGTAAACCTTTAGCTTTAAGCTTTAGGATTGCTGTTTTTCAGGGTCACCAGCTCTGATTTGATTTTAGCCAGCCGTTCAGTACCTCAAGGTGAGAACAAGCCAATCAGTGTACCAGCAGCCAGTCTCCATCCCACAGCCTGGCAGCAGCAGGTAACCGGCCACACAGCCAGGCAGCAGCTGATAGCTTTTGAATCAGCTAGCCAACTGCCAGTTAGCAGCCACCTGGCCGGCCAGCAGCTGGTGACCAGCCCCTGAACCCAGCCAGACATCATCAGGCAGCTACCAATCTGTCAACCAGGAAGCCAACAGGGAGGGACTCACTACGTCAGGTGCTACAATTTACATGTTTGTCCAGGCTGAGGACAGAGAAGAGCATCTTAAAGTGTAACAAGCACAAATAAAGAAATTTTAAGTTGCCACTTATAGATATACAGTTTTATTCATAGACATGTCTGGGAGGATGTGACAATTTAGAATGATGTGACATGTCAAGTTATTACTACAGATGCATCCATTTTAAGGTGGACAAATATGACTTGTATACAAGAAAAACATTGTAACAGTACTAACTAATAGTACGACAAACAAATACTGTCAGAGTAACAGAGACATATAACAGCTGGTACTCTTAATCCTTTGTAGTGAAAATACCTATTAATCAAATTATTCTGTTGGTTTCACAAAGCAGTGCTTGATTTTGTGAAGCGCTTTTGATGTTGGTGTCTCTGTGGCATCTCATATTATTGACTTTCCTGACTGGCTAATTTGATAGATGATCTTGTACCATGGTGACTTTTTTCAGGGTGCCAAACCAACAAAAGAAGTAAACAAAGAGAAAATTGGCTTAATGCATTCTCTCAGCTGGCTATGTTTGAATAAATTATTTTAACAAGCACCATATCTGTCATGGATTAGTTTTCCACAAAAAAAACCCCAAAACAAATCCTGCAAATAACAAACATTGTCAAAGCAGGGTAACTGAATTATCCCTACATTCAAGTAGCTTGTGATAATAGAATTTATTTAGGCTGCAGAGCACCCTCATGGAATGAGCTTTCATACATGCATTCATGTAACATTTCCTTGTGCTGAATACATCATGTATATTGTATAGATAAAACCAAAATATGCATGCATAGAGACAAATACAGAAAAAGAACAATGTGGAGCTGAATATGGTTGCTGGTGTTGATTATTGTGTGTGTTTATTGATCACTTGTCATTGCTTGACATCTGTATACTGCAGTCTTCATTTATATGATGTTGCCATGTTTTTTTGTGTTTTATCTTTTTACAAACACAAATCATTGGGATTTGATTTTCTGGGGATTCCATTGTCCGTTTCTGTTCATTATAATTCCCCTTGCATCGGAACCAAGTACTGTATTTGTAGCTATGCGAGCAGCATGGCTCTAGGAATGGCAATGTCAGTCACTTGTTTAGTCCACCACTTTGGTCTAGACTGAAATATGGCAACAACTATTTGATGGATTACCATGCCTTTCTGTACAGACAATCATGTTCCCCAGAGGAGGAAGCCTACTGACTTTGGTGATCCCCTAACCTTTCCTCTAGTGCAACCATGAAGTTGACATTTTACTTTTATTATTTTTGTGTGGGTGAAATGTCTCAACAACTACTGGATGGATTACAAATGGCACAGATATCCATGGTGCACAGAGGATGATTCTTAATGGCTTTGGTGATGCTTTGATTCTTCATCTAGCACAACCAGCAGGTAAAGGATTCAGTTTGGTTTGTGACCAAATACCTTGATTAAAGAAATTCCCATAAGCCTAAGTTATTTGTGATAATTAGCAAATGTTAGGATGCTAACATCCTAAACTAAGATGGTAAGAGTGGTAAACATTGATGAAAAATTGAAATAATCTCTTAAACTCAAATTGTTCATCTTTGCTCACTCAATGATGTTAACATTTTATAAGTGACTTTATATGATGAGAAAACATGACAGTAGCCTTTGTATGTACAAAAATAAAAACAGGTGGAATTAGTTTTAATTGATCTGCTCCTTGTTTTTATTTATTTTTTTAGAAAATCCAGATATTTATCAGTGAAATTTGGTAAAAATGAAAACAGTGACCTTAAGTTATATGTTGTTGACAAAATATGTCAGACCTAAATTCACACTGCCTCCTTGTTGACTCTACAGAACATAGCCAGCCAGCATTCTTTGATTGTTTTGGACAGCTGAACAATGCTGTTGGCAGTTAGGCTATATCTTTTTCCCATGTTGGTGGCACACAGCTCTCTAATCATCATTTCCCATCTGCTGATGTTTTATTGGGCAGGTATGATAACAAGACGCCTCCACATTGGAAGATGTCCACAGATCAGAGACACTCACTCCAATCTTGTCTGTAAAGTTCTCTCACAGTGTAATACTGATACATGACAAAGTGCAGAGGGGATTGGCATGGCACTGAAGTAGCTCTATAGATCTGGTCAGATTTTTCTCTTTGACAATCCAATCCAATGACAACCCAGCCATCTGCCGACATCTCTGATAAATTGGACTCTTAACGGAATTTAAA
Organism: Nannoperca australis; assembly: GCA_036023655.1. Taxonomy (NCBI): domain Eukaryota; kingdom Metazoa; phylum Chordata; class Actinopteri; order Centrarchiformes; family Percichthyidae; genus Nannoperca; species Nannoperca australis. The sequence goes on along the minus strand of JAVQJD010063277.1, from coordinate 11,056 downwards.
TTTCATTTCACCTCAGTAGTTAGATTGGACATTTCAGCAATAATAAGAGGCAAGGTTAACTTGGCTGGTTAAAGTCTAGTAGAAAGATGACATTAAGTGAAACAAGAGGAAATCACTTTATGGAGGATTTGAGAAATAACTATACTATATTTTTATTTCTGCATCTTTCTGACTTCAGAGCCAGCCTTGTGGAATGAATATGTTCAAACGTTTCTCTTTTGCACAGCCAGATGACATCACCAATATGTTTGATGTCATTCATGTTCAAACCAAGAAAAAACCTTTAGTCATTGCTTTAAGCCAATGTCATTCCTTAGTCTTACGACTATGTGTCTTTACCTAAAGTGATACTCCACCTGAATCTTTCAAGTATCAAACCACCACCTGCATGCAGTTGTAACACGTTGGCAGTTTTATGCTTCACAAAGCACAGTGAAAGTGGCCAGATGAAATTTGTGTCAGTTATAATGAATTATATTAATGACATGTTTACATGATGGGGAAAATGACCAAGAAATTATTAAAACATCCAAAGAAGCTTCTCCAACCACTCACAACATAATCTACTTCTCTGTTGTCCTTTCTGAAAATTCTGTATGTTCCTATCAACCTGTCCAGCTTGTTATTATGAATATACTGTAGTTCTGCATTAATATTGCTCATATTTGGCTGTTATGGGAATTAAGCCACTGTGTTTACTCTGTAAGTACTTTTCAGCACAGACTTCAGAATCACAAGCATTATTAGTCACATAATTTTCTCCATAGTTTGGAAGTTGGCCTTCAATCTGTCAATTAAATCTCCCAACACTATTCTAGTTTACAGCACAGGTCAGCCCAGTTTGCTGTGCAGGGAATAAAGCTCCTATTCTGAAACCTGCATGTACAGGATACAGCAGATGTTCTCCTCATACACACAACCTCAGGGGGGCTAGAGACACTAACTTCAGTGGAAACAAGTTGTGCAAGAGCCAAAGACTCTCCACATACAGTCTTGTCACAACACTATCTACTTTTGCATTAAACCTGCATATTTATCCACATGACAGAAGTAGCTGTTGAGTTTATTACCTCCCCCTCTCTATGGTACATATTCCATACATTAAGTTGGCAGCCCCTAACCACCAACTCTCCACAGCAGCTGCTAGTTCTGCTCAGAGCTGAAATGCTACCACCTTGCTGTCCAGGTTAATCAACCACTAACTGCTGTAAACCAAAATCTCTGCCAGAATGCTGAGGGACATTGGGTACAGCTGACACACGGAGGAAGCCACAAATTTAGTCAATTTACTGTTCTCTGTTAATGTCCTCACGGTGAGAGTATTGACTTTAACAACTGCCTGAACTTGTACCTTCACTAAATGCTTCAAGCAACAGGCACGTGTTGAAAAGTGTTAGGCTGACAACTCAGTACAGAATGTGTGGAAGGCTATCTTGAAAGATAAGCAGTGCAATACTAATTTCAGATTTAATTTATTTTATCATAAGCAACCTACGAAGTACAGTGTGAAGTAAAGTGTTGACTGGTACTGTACAAGTACTGATATGATATGTAATATGTAAGCTAGAAGTTACCCATGTTTGCTTTAAATTAACATGAATAAAATGAAATCAAACCTGATTCTCTTTGGAAAACCCTAAACCAGATATTTTGATTCTTGCAACAACAGTTAAATGGCATTACTTGATAAACAACACACCATCTATAATGGATCAGATCCTCTCTTCTTTGGAGATCCATTAAATGAAGGCATGATCCACAGGAATGTCATTTGAATTTTCATGCACAGCTTACAAATTTTTATGTATTTTCTTGTAGCTTATGTATTCAAGAATCTCAATTTGCTTTTGATAGAACAATCTCTTTCTGGCTGCCAGTCTATTCTTCTAAAGTCTGGAGCTCTGAAACACAAAAATTTGAATATCTTAGGGACTGTATGAAAATACTCTCCCCAGCATTATTAATATTTTATGTGGACCCTTTCCTTAACATAGAGAAAGACTGCAACACCATCCTCCTAATATCTCAGTATATAATATTGTGTTGGATCAACTTATTCCACCATTAGTAAAGCAAAGAATAACAAGCTTAAGACAGTATAATCAAATTTAACTAAGAGTTTATATAATATATGTTGTGCTTCTGTGTGCAGGCTACTAGACAGCTAGACACTACAATCCTGAAATCTAAAGATTGCACACGTTGCAGCCATCGACCACAGGCACCCTGGAAAACAAACAAACAGTTGCTCATAATAAGCAGACATGGGAAACAGAAAAAGAGAGAGAGGAAATCAGTGTGAGAGGAAAGGAAAGAAACATGGGGGAGGGGGATGAAGGGGGAAACTGACAGAGAGCAGAAGAGTGGTGAGAAGAGAATTATAACCACTGTATGTAATTACTGCAATAACAAGCTATTCACCCTGTGTGACCAATTTTTATTGGGCAATGTGACAAGGGGGAAAGATGGTAATTGCTGTCCTAAGAACAATGCAGATAAAAAAATTGATGAGCCCATCAACTTAGATGACTGCAGAAGTGTGTGTGTGTGTGTGTGTGTGTGTGTTTATTGTGTGTGCGCGAGACAAAGACGGAGACTGTATGCAGAGTGTCAGCAGAAAGGATGGCTGTGTGTGTGTGTTCATAATGAGTTGTATGGGTGTGTATCAGAAAGTGAAATGGTGTGTGTGTTTAGAGTGACACTGCGTGGGTGTGTACTTTGTGTGTTTGAGTGCATGTTTGGTAGATGACAGTAAATGACAGCTGCTGGGTTGCACAGTGTCTCAGAACTTCATAAAGACTGACTGGGGATAATAGAGTGGGTCTGCTGACTGTACGCACACACACACACACACACACCTTAAAAACACTGAGTACGTCAGTTTTAAGTAATTTTATTGTGACTGTAATTTTATCAACACAGGTTGAAACCGTCTTATGCTATGTGAATATATACCCATTTCTGTATGTCTATCTTTTTTGAGGACCAATGTTTTCAATTTTTTTTGAAATGTCAGACCCAGCTTTACTTTGAGTTCAGTGCTAAATGTTAGCCTGCTAACACAAAACACTAACATGTTAAACATCAGTGAGTTAGTATTGTCATTGTGAGCAGGTTAGCGTGTTGACCTTAGCATTAGCTCAAAGCACTGCTGCACAGGCTCACAGGGCCACTAGTAAGACTATAGACTCAACTATCTCCACCAGGAGAAGTTCAAAATGTTGTAGATGGATATTGTTGGTTCATCACATGTGATGTGCAGTGCTCTGTTTTGGGGTCTTTTGTTTCTTGTCTAAATTAAAACCTGTAGTAACGTCTGCAAATACATTGTTCCCTCCTGTAGTGTCTTCTTGGTGTAATTTCCTGTTTTATTGTGAAATAACTTGTGTATGTGTGTCTCCCAGCTTCCTTCCGGTCTTTGTTTAGTTTCCCACTCATAGGGGTCCATTGTCCTCCAATTACGTACCCGTCTTCTCCCTCACCTGTGGGTATTTATAGCTCCTCCCTTCCTGTTGCCAGATTGTCTTGTGCTTTGTGTATCAAGCTCTCCAGCGTTTTCATCCCATGTCGTACCTCCATGTTTTTGGAACCCTGCTTTCACCCTTTTGGACTCTGCCTTTCCCCTCTCAGACTTGTTTGCCTCTCAGTTTGAACTCTCTGCCTGTCTTTTGGATCTGCCTCTGCCTATTATCTACCTGTACTGATGCCTCGCTGATTGCTTTTCCAGTGTATGACCTTGGACTGTTAGTAAAGGAATGTATTCTTACTCTATTCCATTCTCCCGTGTGATTCCTGCGACTGGGTCTAGCCCCGTGTGTGCTCCGTTACAACATGTCATTATTTTCATTTGTACAGTTGAAAATGTGAATGAAAATGAAAATGTGAATTACAAAATCACTGTGACAGAACAGTAGAAGGTTCTACCTCATGACAACACTCCTTATACCATGTGCATTTTTGAATAAATAGACTATAAAAAAGTTTCTCAACACCTGCTGACTGACCATCTGTCTTGAATGTTATGTGTGGATGGATTTCAAGCTTTGAAAGGTCCCCTCCAGACATGTTTTCTTATGTATATAAATAAACATAAATGTTTACAAAACAAGTTCAATTATCTTGGTAAAATCTGTGAAATTACATTTACTCCTTGTCCTCCGTTAGAAATCCAGAATCTATACATATGAGTTGATCTGCTGGATGGCAGGTGTTTCCTGCTTCACTGTAAAGTCTCAGTGTATGTATACGAGAGGCCTCAAGTTTCCACATCAAACTTTCACAAGTTTAATAATGAACAAGGATTGGCTTCCAAACTATTTGAGATGTCACAAATCATGCTTGTAGGCCCGCCATCAAAATTTGATTTTCACTGAGCACATGTAAACCTTCCCCTTCCAGCAGATGAATGTGAAAATGTCCTTCTGGTATCAGACTCTACACATACATCCTTCAGTACAGCGAAGATCAACTGTAGGAACAAGAAGAACCTTTTTTTTGAGTGGACGGGAACATTAAGTATATATAGAAGTATGTGTTTGAAATTCATTGTGTGTTTGGGTGTATAAGATTGCTACTTTGGGACTCATTTCTGTCACATTAAACAGAGTGATTCCATATTTCTGTGTGCATCTTTAAGAGCAGTTTGTCTGCACTTTATAATATTTGCATTGAAAATGTGTGTGAGTGTGTGTGTGTGTGTGTGCACGTGGGCGTTGAATAGTATTCCATTTGCTGGCTCATTTACCACAGGTGTATAGTCAGGTGGGCTGTAAATTTAGCAGTGAGTGTGCATGGTCGCGCGTGTGTGTGTGTGTGTGTGTGTTGGCTTATTGTGTGCAGTTTCTTCCCATTAAGAGCATTAACTGCCAGTGGTTAGACTCAAAGACAAATCAAGGCTGAACTTCCCAAAGGCAAGTCAAGAACTCCAACTTCAATGCAGGACCAGATAATGTGGAAAAGGTGTTTTAAATAATTTCATCTCGAGACGCAAAGTGAATAAATTTAGGTTCACCAAGAAAATAAACCCATGGAACCTTGCATGACCTGTGTCATGTCGACACTCAACAGCAGTTTAAGAAATGTGGCTGTATTAAAAAGGAACTCTACAAACATATTTAGTGATTTTAGAGTGTTATATTATGGGCGTCGTATGTCACTATGCTTTTATTTGCATTGTACTTCAATCTGTGTTAACCTGTACAAAAGGTGCTATATAAATAAACAACTGATGGATTGTTTGATAGCAAGTTTCAGAGGTTACTACGGGATGTTGGCAGCCATACCCAGTGTGCCTCCATCATGCCAGAAACAGTCTACAGTAGTTTTGTCAGGCTGCACTTTATGAATATAGGCTACAATCTATTTTTATGTTCCAGCTGTCCCAAAGCAGGGCGGCGCCTATAAAGGCTGTTAGCTTTCCAAAATGGGTTTTCAGGTGATAGTTACTGTTAAAGACCTTCAACACTATATAAAAAGAGAGACAGTGAAAATCGTCCAGTGGAGTTTCTATAAACACTCAGAACTTTCTGAACTGTACTGTAGAGGACACCTGAATAATACAAGCTGTGAGCCACAATCTCAATTTAAAATGTTCAGACAGATCTATTAGACACAGTTAACAGCTGTACTTAGAATAATGCATAGCTCAAGGCTTTGTTTGACCACAGGCCTTACTTTAAGCATAAATCAATACACTTGATGGAAAAGTCATCGATTTGATTAAAAATACAATACTATACAAATTATTATTTGATATTATTGTCGTTATAAGGGATAATTAAAGAGTAAGTTAACGCTAAATCCACTTTAGTTTCATAGTCACTTTATTACACAATTGATCAATCCAGGTGCCATTTAATAGTGCTTACTTGAATAGAAGATATTTTCCTTTTTTCAATGTTGCAAGAGTGAAATGCAAGTTGTTACCTGCTGATATAGAAGTTAAAATGAGAGTTACATATGTAACTATGATTCTGTGAATTCTTGATAACCCTCAGATGTTATATATTGGCAATAAAATGTCTAAAAAAATGACCGAAAGGTGTCTGTTTAAAAAGTTATCAGTGGTTGTGAGGCACTGGGGTTCGATGCATTTTCTTACTTTGTGAAGGGGGCGTGTTCAAGTTTAAAGGAGCAATATAATGCAGCTTATGTTTTCCTAATGCAGAGCTATTTAGCTGCAAATGTACCTTTAATCTGTGATACTAGTAAATCTATTGTGCACTGTGCAGCTCTTACATTAAGAAATGTAACTCTGAACTTAAGGAGTAATTTAACACCGGTTGAAAATCTCAGTGGAAATCTCCTGTCATACAACACCCACACCAAAAATCTTTACTTTTGCTTTCTCTCTGGCTTGGCTCTCTTTCCTTTGTCCCCTCCCTCTCTTCATCTTGGCAGCTTGCCTCTCTGGTATCTGGGATCATCCTGTGGTTCAACTCTGCCAGCTTTCTGTCCTGGCTTTGACAGATTGTCCCATGGTAGATATCGCTCAACTAGACCCTGTCACCAAGGGACCTTAGCTTATGTGTTTGTGTGTACATGAGAAGGTGAAACTAAAATTAACAAATGTCAGTTTCAAAGAGAGAAAAATTTTGACAGAAAATTAAAAAATCATTCAAATGTTTTTCTGAGGGAGTTACAGTTCAAAGCAACATCTCTAAAAAGTTTCTCTTAATACTAATTTGCTTCAAGATACATATTTATTAGAGAAAAACAGCTCCACATCTCTCTGGTTATTAGCTCATTTATGCAGACATCTGTAGTGCAGCTATCTGTGGTTACTGAAACAGAAAGCTATACTGGAAGAGGTTTTGTCTCAACTAACTACAGCATTCAAATTACCATTGAGATGAGTTAACATTGTCAGCAAAAATGTAATCCTATAAAAAGCAATATAGCCAGATTGTATTGGATTGCATTTAATTGTGTAGGTGTAAATAACAGATCTGTTTCGCATCCCTAAACAAATACACAGAGAAAACTAAAGGGAACAACCTGAATAAGTGACTGGAGATACATCAATCAATCATTGCAGCTGTTTCCACACAGGGCACAAGCAATCACTGAATGGTTTGGCGAGAATGACAATCATATGTGTGGTTCTATGCAGTCAAAATATCACCTAAAATAACACCTACACTCAGACATTTCATTTCTAATTTTGATATAAAAAGTATTATTATTACTAAAGGCAAGTATCACTTTGGTTAATGATTTAACAAAATGTTTTTGTTGTGGTGGGGAAGCGCAAGCAGTTTTATTCTTTTTTAGTTGTGCATAAATTGAAACATTTATTATTATGTGTTTAGATGCTAAGCTTGGAAGAAAAGTGTAAATGGTCATCCACTCCTGAAACAACTGCAAAACAACGGTTCATTTTAATTATTCACTTCAATATGGACAATTTACTTTGCTTATCTAGCTGTCCATTTCTTAATGAACACAGTAAGATGATATACATCCACTCTATTGCTGAAAACAACCCTGAATTGTTGTCACTGGGCAAAGAAATATGAACACTCAAAGCTTTCTTTCCCACTCTTATTCTTCTCTCCTGCCAACTTTTGTCCTGGCATTGGTTCAGCACTGAAATAAAGTGAGGAGAGATGCAAGACCACAACCTCCAATGCACAGCAAGGGATTAATGGCTCAAGACCAAAGGACATCATTGATCACCAAGCAGTTGTTTATTTCCATAGTTCGGAAATATAGAAGCTACAGTGATAAAGCCAGATTTAAGAAAACAAATTGTGCCCCAAGTACATACATAATATTTTATTAGATAGATCAACTATGTAACAAATTTACTGTATGCTACTATTAGGAGCCATAAAGCTTGCATATGAGCAATCTAAAAATAACTGTATTATGCTGCAACCAACCAGTCAGGCCATGTCAGCTAAAAAAACTAAACAAAAAAATGTCTGTCAGGTTCTACAAATAAGCTCACAAACAAATATATTCATTTCATTAAAACATTATCAAACCAAACACACAACAGACAAAGTAATATCCGGTTAATTGATTTGTTCTTAGCAACAACAATGTTCACTTGCAGGGTAACAGAGGTGAATGTTAACAGCTTAACTCACATAAGACCTTCACTGGACCAGGGCCAAGAGCCAAAATGCTCCATCCATGCAAATGCTAAACAATTTTTTTCTTTCCCAAATGGTATAAACAAGTTCATCCCATGAATGTTGATGCAAGTTAAGATATACAGGGGGTGGACAAAACAACACTAAAACAAGTGCAGTGCAATGCAAGGTTATACAATATTCCTGCAATGACTTCTTGCTTTGTGATATTATTATAAAGAGAGGTGTTGAGTTTGTAGTTTAGTCATGGTGTTGTTGTGAATGTGTTTGTATTTGAAGGATTTTGATTTATATTGGTCTCCAGAATGCTTGAACACCTGTATAATGTGGCACCTGGCCATTTGTACACATGACCTGCTACTATATACTAAGCCCAGTTTAACAATGAAATGTTCATAACAATCTAATTTTGTACAATCTGTAAGCCTGCCTGTTGTTGCTTAGAAAGAAAAGGCCAATATATGCTTAATCAATTCTTGTACGTGTGACGGTCTGTGCAGTATAAGCAGAGGTAATTGGGAATAGATGAGGTGGTTTGGTTGTTTGGTTTCAACAGTAAAATGATCTGCATTAACCAGGAGGATGACATCTGAAATTCTGTGTGGATAGTGTAAATCAAAATTCTTTTGAAACAGTCTAGACTAAATCCTAGTCTTTCTTTTGATGAGAAAACAAACTGATTTTCCATCTACCACATTAATACAGACAACAATTTTACACTGAAGTAACCAAAAGAACCTGCTAATGTAAAGTGCTTGCAGTGAGTAAACTCTGAAAGACTGTATATCTTCCTTTACTCAATTTATAATGTCTTGGTCTTTCAGATGACAATTGCAAGGCAAATTAACAAAACAGTAATAAGCTGTCAAGCAGCAACCTGCAGAAATGCTTCATCACTGTCTGCTTCATTTCAGCCACCCAATGTGTCACATATATTGAAAATCAATTACTAAGCAGCAGCCCTGAGGAATTTCACACATACAGGCAAACACACGCTGCACATTGTCCTGCTGGCAGAGACAGAGAGTAGGCTGCTGGGAAAAGAGAAGTCTCCATCGACCAGCAGTCAAACTTTTAATAAACACATTAAATCCTTATGGATCCACCCGCTGAGCTGCCACTAAATGGCACTCATGAGGAATTAGCACTAGGCAAGATTAATTGGCTGCCTGGAGAGGAGAGGAGAGGGTGGGCCGGGTGAGAAGGGGAAACGAGGAGGAATGAGGGGGAGAGGTGAAAAAGAAAAGGCAACTGGAGGCATAGAGGTAAACAACAGTACGGCAAGAGAGAAGAAAAAGAGATTTGGTTGAGAGGTGACAAAGAAAGGATGAAGGAGGAGGAGGGCAGAGAAAAGTACAGGGAGCTGGAGTAAGAAAGGAAGAGGAGAGAGTAAAAGAAGAGAAGATACAAGTTGTAAGTGGGAGCAAATGCATGGCAAGACTTTCGATTCAGGGTCACTCCAAGGGAAACCTGATGGAAAATTAATAACCAAATGTCCAAATTATCATTAAAGATGGATTAGAACATCTTTATGTGCACTAGCCAGCCATTCATCAGCCTGATGCTGTTTTTTGAAGCTGAAAGTGTCATGAACTAAAAAAAGTAATTATAAGAATTTCAGAAGTTTCCTTAGAGACAAGAGAGGTCAAAAAAGAAATAGATCTGAAGGTCTTTTATTGATTGCGCCTACATTTCTCTATGGGAGTGCCTCAATTTCCTCTAATGTAGAGGGGGAAACACTTTTCACATAAATAAACAACGTTTTCCCATACTTGTGATCGCAACTTCTTGGTACTTGTGTTGAGGGGTGCTGAAAGTTCTGTTGAAAGTGGCCTGTTGATGACAGTTTTCATTAATAATATCCAGAGCATCGCTGAGTAGCTAGTTTGTCACTTGGTAGGATACATTTCTAAGTTCGGAAGTACTGTGGGATTTTGCTAAAGAAAAATGAAGTGTGTCTCATGGATCCACTTGTTTTGGCAAGTAATGGAAACGAGTATCGTAGAGGTAAATTATTGTGTAGTTCCAATGCTATTTTTTTTAACATTTTGACAACGTTTCTGGTTCAGCATGTAACTATATCTACTGTACAGACATGCTGATGTTTAGTAAGTGTAACATTTAACATGATTGTGCTAGCATGCTTACATTAGCTAATAAGCACTGAACACAAAGTACAACTGAAGATGATGGGAAAAACAGTATTAGGTATTTGGTTATAAACCAAAGTATTGGACACAAGTTTGACTTAATTTGTCCTGCATAGGGAACATAATTGCCTGTACCAAATTGTATGTCAATCTATCCAATAGTTGTCAAGATATTTCACCAACACCTTCATATGTAGGACACAATGTAAGAGTAAAACCCTAGAGTCTGCCCAGAACAAATGAAACTACTCTTTAGTGTGTCCATATACAATTCCATGTGATGAGGCTACAATGCAGATTCCAACCTTACTTGGCCTGGTCCAGGCATCCACTACAGTTAGCAAAAGTTCCAACAGCACACTCAAACGTATAATCAGAATCAGAATCAGAATACTTTATTGATCCCTGAAGGGAAATTGCTTTTTGTACAGTTGCACTGCTCGATAAAGTTATTGAGAAAAGAACAATAAACAGTAGAATATAAATAAAAGATAAATCAAAAGAATTGGATAACTAAGGTTATATACAAAAAACAAAACAAAACAAAACAAACAAAAAAAAAAAAATATATATAGTAGTGCATTTAGGAAGGGTCATCCTACTGCTGAAAGTACTCCTGTGTCCCATGAGGACCACAACACCACAGTCAGAGAGTCCAGCTTTACCCCCACTATGTCACCAGCCCTGCTGTTCAGTCTGTTGGTGTCCTCCACCCTCAGACCGCTGCAGCACACCACAGCGTAGAGGAGAGCACTGGCCATTTCTGAACTTCTGGAGATGAAGTTCTCAGATAAAAGATATATGCAA
>JAVQJD010063271.1:0-19869 GCA_036023655.1 Nannoperca australis | reverse complement strand
TCATGGGATGGCAGGCCCAGGCAGGCTGGCCAGCTGGTGGTGTCTCACTGGGACGGCACCCCGAGCACAGTCAGATAGTATCAAAGACCAGGGGCTCAAGGGGGGGGGGGGGGATTCTCCAGAGACGCAGCAACATACCTCTCTTACCCTTGCACTTACAGTAATCCCCTCTCATGTTTCTATACGGGATGCTGCCATGATCGTGTTCGTGTGTCTGCTGGGATTCTAGCTTTGTGAATGGTTACATAAAATCTTTGCATGCAAGTGTATGCGTGGGTGATAATGATGCGCAAGCATATGTCTGGGTATACCCAAGATACCCCTCTCTCTCTCTGCTTGTTCTGTGTGTGTGTGTGTGTGTGTGTGAGTGTATTACAGGAAAACAGTGACTAATGTCTGCCCTCTCCTCTTCCGTAAGCTGATCCGTCCCTGAGGCGAACGAGAGGGCACCGGCTTTTTTCTCTCTGCCCAGAGACGCTCTCGGAAACACAAAGCAAAGAAGCCTTTCTTCCAGCGCAGCCACACTCAGCACATCATGAGCTCAATGGCGCCCGTGAACAGTCAGATCATCTACCTCTGGGTGCCATAAGGTTAACTTGGCATCCATTACCTAACCCGCAGCTTCCAAGGGAGATGACCCATGTAGTGCTCAGACAACACAAGCTGAAACTGGTAGTGCAGCATTACTCACTCTCTGTAAACATGGGAATAGTCGAGTGTGGAGGCAACACGCATGTGCGTTTTAGACCAATGACACTGATATAGCCATGGTGATGATGTAATTACTGTGTATAGGCACTGATGGCGGATATTGATTGTGGTAATAAGACAAGATGAACGACATATGAATGAAAAAACTCATATATTCTGCACCTTTTTGTCCAATCAATGCCCTTTATTTGAACAGGATGCTTTTTTTTCAGTGCAACCATATTCTATGTGGAAATGGATAGGGTCAATGAAGATGACACTTAATTTACCACTGTCATAATGGGCACAGTGTCTGCCGCATACATAATTAATCGATCACTCTTTTCCACATTGATAACCGCAAGACCCCGGTCCTCACCTTGTCATTGAATGCTGATTGCATTCACTTTCTGGCTCACACGATCACTGCCAAACACTTAATACACTCACAGAGAGAAGCGGATCGTGTGTGTTTCAATGCAGTCTTCACCTGATAAGTGCAATTATCCAGCCAGGCGAGAGTTAAGCGGGTTATCACAGTAATATTCTCCTCCAGGATGCTTGTGGAGAGCTGCAGGTGCAGGGGGGGGGAAAGGAAATGTCAAATAATGTGTATTAACTCTCTACAAATACACCTATACAGCCACGCTTTCCAGCAACACACGTTCATCTCTAACCCAATAAGAGGCTGTTGCAACAATAAGGAGGCAAGTAATAGACAAATGTGAGATACGTTGAACTACATCAGCAAAGGGAAGATCTATTTGCTCTATTTTTAACTCAGAATCTTAATGAAACATCCCCCTAGCGCCCATAAAGCTCACACTTTTTCCCCCCTCAATGAATTTGTTGAGTTGAAACAGATTTAGGCAGCAGAATGAAAAAAAACAGAAGGTGCATAGAGATGACTGGCAAGGTTTGGAGATTAATATCACAGAGAGAAGTGATGATCTGTTCCTGAACTCTCTCCGGTCCGCACAGCGAGGATGAAAGTGATGAGCACTGTTGTTGCCAAAGTATGTAATTACTGATTACTCTAATCAGTGCGATCACACACTCCGGATCTGTTGTGTGATTAACTTTACTTTATGTTGGATGTATACAATAACAGACACTTTTTTTTAATCTTCTGCAACTATGAATCATCCACTTTGTTTTTTCACATCAGACATGCTTCTAAAAAAAAGTCTAGATTTCTATACCAAAGGGCCTGAATTTGATGATTCATATCCAACGCTTTGTTCTTTTATTTTTTGCAACCAAACTTTTTTTGTTGTTTTATCGTTTGAGTTCAGACTAGATTGGTTCAAAAGGTACAGTCATCATAAAAAAAGCATCCATATAAAATGAATAATACTTAAGTGAAACCCTCCAGGAGCAAATCACCAGAACACAATCCCAAATACATAAAGGCCATTATGGGAAGATTACATTCACTTCACTGATGTGTGCTTACTCCATACATAAAACGTGACAGTTGCAAAACAATACATATCCCAGTCCACTGTCCTACTAAGCGAGCGTTTGTGCGGGACAATTGATTTTCGCAATAGGCTGGATCGGGGAGGTGATGTGGGTGTTTCTGTCGCTCAAAGGGGGCTCGGGATTGTGCAGAGAGATGGTAAACAAACATTTGACAGCAGCAGCAGCAGCAGCAGCACTGGGCTTCCTCTGTGGTGTGAGAGGCGGTGAACTACAAGAGTTGCCTCGGCTCTTTTAGTGCCCAGTTGGACGGCCTGCCTGCGTCCTCGGAGAGGAAGAGCTGCTGTAATTGGTTTCTCAATGACGGATCATCAGCGGCTCCCCGGAGGCTCGCCGGACTGTAGCGTGGCGCTGCTCCATCAACCGTCCGCTCGCCGGCTCTAAAACGCCGCTTTGCTCGCTTCTTCCGATACAAACAAGTGGGCAGTGAAAGGGAGGGGGTGGGGGCTTCTCGGAGCATCGTCGCCCCTCACGCGTGTTTAGAGGGAGATTTGTGTGCGTTTTCGCCGGGAGTCGATCCTTTCGGTGCGTCTCGCGGAGAATCGCGGCAAAGTTGAACGCAGATTTCCAACATGAGCGACCTGCAGGACGACTTTGCCAAGATCCTGCTGCTAAAGGAGGAGAGGATACGGGACTTGGAGAGGCGCCTGGCGGACCGGGAGGACGAGATCCAAGAGCTGAAAAGAAAATTGCACAAATGTCAGTCGGTTCTGCCCAGCGCTCAACTTATTGGACCGAGGACCCGCAGGGCGCAGGGCATCTCCGCGGAGCCTCAGACTCACCAGGACCTGTCGAGGCAGCCGTTCCGGAAATATGCCAAGTCCGACTGGTGAGACTTACTTTATTGTCCATGTTGTATGAGCTGTGTGTCCCATCTTAAAATATCTTTCGGAGTGGTTTTTTTCTCTCCTATAGAATCAGAATGTTTTCCATGAATGGTGTGAATCAATATTCTGTTATTAGGAAGCACAACTGTGTCTCAACAGAAATGTGATTGAAAATGAATGTATGTATTGATAGTTAACCTACACGCACACAAACACACACACACACACGCACACGCGCGCGTTTGTGTGGCCCTTCAGTCTCCTGTCTCCACCGCGCTTTTCTTCCTGTCTGTTTTCGACCTTTTCTGTGAGTTTTTTTCCCTTCCTTTTCCTAAATGGGAGCTGGAGACGTTCGCCATGAATGGACGAGCACTTTCATTCTTGCGGGCCGATGACGCAGCTCCAAGGCGAGCTTCAGAAAGAGCTCCTAATTGATCAGATCCATCACGGCGGTCCCGCGGGACACAGACGGGGAGGAAGTGCGATGCATTATTGGCTTTTAGTAGCTGGACGCTGAGGATCCGAAGTGCATGTCTGAGGATATTTAATACTCCATTAGAAAACGCTTTGTTTGACCATATGCTTCCTTCATCACCTTCAGGTGCCCGTTTTAGCCTCACAGTATGGTTGTCCTGATTTTGAGATTCACATGAGGGCAAATATGAATAGTAAGTTTTCTCATCTCACACTTAGATTTAGTCTATTCAGCTTTTGCTGTTCATCACTACCGGCAAAACGTTTGACCCTGTCTGTCTTCATCTTTTAATTTCTCCATTTCTATTATCGCAGTCCCATCGCGATAAATGACTGGTTATATTGATATAACGCACACACAAGCAGAAATCACTCTGCCGGCTCAATTAATGCAACAGACAGTGGGGTTAAATTTATTAAGATGGCTAGACAATTTCCAGTCTTCATTTGCATTAATGAACTGCAGACAGGGAAGATCCTCCTTTACGCTCATTGTGCCTTCTAACATACACAAACGCCCTGAGGCAACAAACAGGAAGCTGAGATACTTGAGAATGAGTCATGGAGGTCATGAATGGCCCAGGCTCATTGAAAAATAACGACTAACCAGCTGAATGAAAGACAAAAGTAATCAAGGAAACAACCCATCTTTTTGGTCAACCTTTCTGTAGGACCAGGGTTCGTTCTGAAAATGGTCAGATCATGCTTCAGCTGGTGAGGCACAATAGAGCAATATGTGGGCAAATTGGCTAATTTCAAGTGGCCACACACACACACACACACACACACACACACACACACACACACACACACACACACACTCACTCACTCACTCACTCACTCACTCTGTGCAGTGAAACGGAAATAAACCTGTTTGCATTTGTGAGAAGCACCGGTGAGACGACGTGACTGCTCCCCCGGGCCACCGGTGTCTGCAGGAGGGCGTCCACCTGCAGACACCGGCCCATTGGGCCGCCGCGGGTTCGGAGACGGTGTGACCCCCATCAGAGCCAGGACGTGGCACCAGCCGGCGGCCTGCCTGCCTCCCTCATCGGATTACCGCAGCATGGAGCAATGGATCCTGTTTCTATTGATCTGCATAGGAAAAGGGCTGAGCTGGGTGGTTAGAGAGGTGAAATTTAAAGCGCAGAGGTGCTTTGAAGGACAGTGGGGGGGCCTTTTGATGAGGGGAGGATGTGGGGATGCAACACGGGGACTGGAGAGAGCTTGGAAATCTCCTGGCAGCTGCAGTTTCCTGACATGTAGGAAACTTTGCTGCTGCCCAAGCTTTTCCGCCCGGCGCCCTTGCCTTGACAGAGATAAAAGAAAATAGGAACACAGAAAAAAGGTTTTAATGAGCTCAGAGGCGAAAGACTGGGCTTCATTAGAAGTTCGAGTGTTTGTCTGCAAAACAAATCATTTGGGAGGAAAAACAATCAAACAAAGCTATTATTTTAATGAATTAATCAGACAGTGTTTTTGTTGAACAGGTGTTCCTCACAGTTGCTTTATCATTAGAAGTCTATTATATATCTCTGTGAAAAGGTTAAGCATTGTTTGCTAAGCTGCTGATGTGCATTTGTTTTCCGTTCCTATACATGGGACTACTGTACATGTCAGTATTTGCAATGATTGAACTAATTGTCCATTACATATTTCCCTAACACACTGCTTGGTCATCCACCAGTGCAATGATACAGCATAGGATCATTGAGCGTTGGTTACATTCTTGAGGCATGCCACTTTGTTGTTGTTTGCATGAGCTGATGGGTAAAGCCACCACAAGAGGGCAGCTGTGCTCTTTCATTAGACCGGCAGTCTCTGCCCAGGGTTGTTTACATGCTTTCTGTTCGGAAAAAAGATGCTTTTTACCACCACACCAAAAACACCCATCCTTTACAGCCAAAGAAATCTCATTCAACCCGCCTTTTGTCCTCACCGTCTGCCTGTGACACCCTCCGCCCCATCCTCTCAGCGCAGTAATTGCTGTTGTAGCTTCAGTGACTCCTCATCCTATCAGATTGTCCTTGGCAGTTTATCCTCCTCTGAATTTGTCCAGAGCGCATGAGGCCAAATGCTCTTTGCTGAGCTTCAGATGACTCATTGGGATAACGTGAACAGACACCAGCAGCTCAGAGTCCACACACAACACAAGATTAGATGAGGAATGTGGAGCAGCTGTGGAGAACTGTGAGCCTCAGTAGCCATGGCATTTTCACGTCTGCTCCTGCTGCTGTTGTTTGACAATCAGTAAAATGACTGTTTTTTTTGGTGCCTTTAGCACCTTTACTTGCTCCACTTTGGAGTCTGTCACAAAAATGAATACATGGTTTTGGGAAAAGTGGAAGGATTCGTTTCCACTTTAACATCAAATAATTGACCAAAATGGGTTCAAACGTAGCACTGGATTCCACCTTAACGGTTTAAAATATGTGCACGTCTGTCCACGTCCAACACATTACAATCAGCAGAGCCTCCTTCCTCCAATAGGTGAAAGATGAGATGTTTATTTTTACATTGAGGTTCATTAAGTTTCCATCACCTTCAGCTTCCATTAAGGCTCCGGTGCTCATCTATTTGTAACTCAGCAGCCTCGAGGCGAGCTGCTGAAGTACGGTGACATGGTTCTCCGAGCAGTGGCTTTCTCACCGAGTTCATTATTCATGTGAGACGAGCGCGGCTCTCTCTCTCTCTGGAGTGGCAGACTGCACTGTGCCACAGATTCCTGTAGGCGCCCTTCTCGCCATGCGCTCTCTCCGGGTCGCAGCCTGACGCACTCGGGGAGGACGCTCCTCCGCTGTCACACCGCCGGGAGAGGGAAGGAGAGAGAGAGAGAGAGAGAGAGAGAGAGAGAGAGAGACAGGCAGGCAGAGAGAGGGCAAACTTTGCGCTGTTGTGGTTGAGGCGCTTTCACCTCGGCGATCGCGGAAACCATCGAACATACGTCCTCTCAAATTCTCGACAGCGGCGAGGATTCCCCCTCAGGAGAGACGCGGGCTGCATCCTCCGAAGCTGTTCATGCCGGATAAAGTTCATGGGCAGCGTGGCAGAGGAGAGAGGATAAAGACTCGGCTGCATACCTTTCGATAAACTTATTGGGAAGTCGCTCGTCGCCGCCAGCCGACATGGGCACCTTGCGCGACCTCCAGTACGCGCTCCAGGAGAAGATTGAGGAGCTGCGCCAGAGGGACGCGCTCATCGACGAACTGGAGCTGGAGCTCGACCAGAAAGACGAGCTTATACAGAGACTACAGACCGAGCTGGACAAATATCGCTCCGTTATCAAACCGGCAACCCAGCAGGTCCACAAGCAGAACGAGCTGCACGAGCAGCAGCGGACGAAGAGGCAGGCTATCTCGGCCGAACCCACTGCCTTCGACATCCAGGATCTTAGCCATGTCACCCTACCGTTCTACCCCAAAAGCCCACAGTAGGTTTTCATATTATAAACATTCACTTTTAATAACGATAATATGAATACTATTCGTTTGCACATTGCTGTAGCGCGTCAGTACGAATTCATTCACCCTTTGTCACCTTTCTGATTCCTGTGCGTAAAATGTTACGTGTGGCGCAGCAGGTACGGCACCTGTAGCACATATGGATGAAGGTGGAGCCCCCCCCCCCCACACCACCACCACCACCACACACACAATGACACACAGCGGATATATGGAAAAAGTGATATGATTTATGACACCTAGAGAAGAAAAAAACATCAGGAAACTGACAGCAGTGGCAGTTATCAGTAAGATTATCAGCAGCAAACGGCTGAACATCAATAAGCCTGATCACAGGCTAACATTAGAAATAAATGAAATGTCATCCAGTGACGGGGAATTATAGGTTTAGAGAGCTGGTGGTGGCAGCTCTGTGTGATGTATCAGTGCCTGTTTTATACAAGCTGTGATTCTGTGACAGGCAGTCTTAACAGGCTCTCTGTGCATGTTTACCTTATGATTTGTCTACAGCCTCTCTCTCTCTCTCTCTCTCTCTCTCTCTCTGTGTCTTTTCTTCAGGCACCTCTCTCCGTGCTCAACTTGGTGTGCAACAAGAGGTCGGGTTTTCAAACTGATGCTGGCACTAAAACAGCCCCGTGTTGTGAAATAATCCAGCCGGCTGTTGGGTTTGAACTTATAGGTTGTGTTATTATAAATCAATACACTTACACCCCCATGGTGGACAGAAAGGATAGTTACTCTACAGTCTGCAAGCACACTGAAAAGTGGACATATTGAATATAATCAATACGTTTTCCAAATCTACTTTTAAATCCATTATTGCACGTCACTATTCTCATGCTGCTGTTTTCAGACTTTGCGCAGAGATCAGATGCGTCAGATACAAATTTCATTAGTCCATCGACTCGAAAACGAACGAAGCTTCAAGAATTTCATCAGAGAAAGTTGAAAATGAAGGGAATTATTTATGTGAACAGAAAAAGACCATTAGTCTTTGTTAAACCTGTCCGCTGTGTGATGGGTAAAAACACAGAAAGCACACTCATTTGTTGTGTATCTTTCTGTTTTCTTTGTCTCACTGGCATGAGACCCTGGACACTGGCTTGGAATAGCAGATGAGGAAAACACAATAGAGTGACCATTTCATTATGATAATCATCCTCACCCTAAAGCTTTTTACTGTGCCTATTTCCATTAAAATATTTCCCCAAAGAGGCTTTTAGTGAGACCTTGAGTGGAAGTTTCTTATTATCAGGCTTTTGCAAAAACAAAACAACAACAAAAAACAAAACAAAAAAAAACAACTTAAAAAAAACAAAACAAGATCTCTAAAATATTATCTTTGTCTTTTTCTCCCATGAAGAGTTTCATTGCAATCGTCTGTCAGATCCAATGGAAAAAGGGTAGTTTGAGATTTGACACAGAAAGTGAAGAGTGTGCGAAGAGGTTTTGAACGACTGCATGATTTCTGGTAATAATCCTCACAGAGAAAGCCACAAACTAACTTCCACCAAAGCCTCTCAAATGCAGCTTAAATTTTCTGCCAAGTGTCTCACACCTTTTCACACTATCCACCGGGCAGAGAATTAGATTTTTGTTCAATTTCTCTCTTCTAATAAGCATATGCATAAAAAAAAACATGATGAACAGACAGACTGTTGAATGCAAATGAGCGGGTTTGAGCACTATTCTCGTTTTTCTCTCTCGATATAGAGCAATTCATTTGAATCAAAGTTATTTTGTTTTTGTGTGATGCTAACCTTTGTTACTGCTCAAATGAGAGTAGAGAGGTTTTCCTTTTTTAATGAAATACGCAAGTGCCCTCTTGGGATAAAAACAGCTCCATTATATTTCCATTATGTTTTCAAGACTAGCGATAAGGCCTGTTGGATTTGGCTAAATGTTCAAATTTTTCTTTCATTCTCATCCACTTTGTCTTCTTTACAAGGCCCACAGAGCGTTCCTTACACATACGCTGTCCACCCCACTCCCTCTGTCTGTATCCGTTAGCCTCTCCCACTTTTCTGCCACCCCTCTTCTTTTTTCCTCCTAAAAGAGCATATTTTCTCCTTTTAAGGAAGGCTGCTCAGCCCTAAACTTCACTAGTGGATGAAGGCAAATATGTCATCCTCATAAAAGGGGGGAAGGCAGATGTTTTCATAAGGGTCTGTTTGGAGGATGTTGCCATCAGAGGCTCAAGTCGGGGGGTCCCGATTAGGGTTGAAAAGGCCAGAAATGTGTGTAAATGTAACAGAAACCGGGTCAATGAGGTACAATGGAGGTTAACTTTGCAAAACATTGGATTTCCAATTTGTCCCTATTGGTTCAGTTTATTATATGCAGAGTTTTGCTTGCATAAAATGGATCCTATTTTAAAGCATCACTGAGTAAGAGAATAAAGCTCATCATAGTCCAGGAAAAAAACACGCTTCACATCTTTATTAAGGTTGACTCCCTAAAACCTAATTAGAGCTGTCAACAATAAATCGAAATCACCTTCTCCTCCTTGTCCTGTCTCTGCTGAAAGAAAGGTTTAAAGCACAGTGCGCCTCTAAACATGGATGAGTAGGACTTTAAAAACTGGTTTAACACCTCAGGCTTCTCTTTTCAATTTCCAGGAGTAACTTGTTTTGATTCTCACGGGCAAAATGAAAAATATCTCCTGAGGAACCACCTGGTTGCTCTGTTAGGTTCAAATCAATCAAAATCCTGAGATTCTGGATACTTGTTACCACAGCCTCTTTCATCTTTCTCATATCTGTAAATTGTCTAACAAAGGTGACGTTCCCTAAAATACATTCGAAAAGGCATTTATCCACAAATGATACAGATGGTGAAAGACATTGTCTGAATCTTACTTACATGGCTTTTCAAGGGAGAAAATGCAATATGCTCTGATTTTATGACCTGTTGCTGGTTATAAGTATGCATTTCAATCCAAAAAAGAAATGTAAGAAACAGCCCTGAAATCAAGTACAATACTTTGTTTAAATAACTTAAATGGGTAATCTGTGTTTTCCAGTAGATTGTGACAACTAGCTAATGTTGTTCTTTAGTAATTTAGTTCCTTAGTAAAAGCAGAGAGTAAAAGCAGAGCTGTCTGGGGATCCACAGGCCTTGAAACCCTAATTGAAAATGCATCAGGCTGTTGAATGCAAACCACGTATAATGAGAATAACGTTATTTATATTTTAGGATGTTATTTCAGACCCAAACCATTCTGCTGATGGTGTAAAAATGATGCACTTGAAATCTGTAGATGCTGGCTGAGTTTAAAATTAGTTTTTCCGTGCCAGCTGTGTTCGCTGCTTTTCAGTGGAGATTGGCATCTCTCACAGTTTTGGCAGTTTTTCATCTGAGAGCGCATCACAGACTCTCCACAGATTTGATAATGCGTCTCGAGATATAATGGAGAAGCATTCACGTGACCTTAAAAGTTGAATGTTGTAAATACACAGACATGTGCACGGCGCTCAGTAAATAAATCACTGCTATTATTGCATCATGGCAGACGCTGAAGTTTTAGTACTTGAAGTTTTGTTTGTGTAGCTGTGGGGTTTGTTTAGGATGTTGCACAGGCAGCAGGGCAGAGAGGCCTGTGTGTAGTGGGAGCATTGCTTCATAAATGCCTTCCAGGTTATTTGCTCTTTTAGCCATACGCTCCTCAGGTGATCAGTTTCTGAAAAGGGCACAGAGCACAAAACAAAGCAAAAGGCAGTTCACCAGTGCCTTTGAGCCCTACTAGCAGGGCATAGTGCTTTCTCGTTTTTATGAATAAGTGTATAAAAGCTTGACTTCACAGTAGGAGGGGACTCCTTGCTGGATTAACCTTGATACATATTATTAACCTCATTCATCCAGCTGACACTCTGTCAAAATCAGCCACGCAGCGCTCAGGCGAGCAACTCAGAGTCTGGTGATAATACGCCTCGATGAATGAGTGATCTTGACTCACTGTTTAGAATCTGGTCGTATTTCTCTCCGCCGCCTCTTGACACTTCTTTGTGTCCGAGAGGATCAGACTGATGCTCGCTTTGATGGTTTCAACCCTCTCTGCGTTCTGCCCTTTGTTCACCTGTTGTCAACACATGGACACCTTTTTATGAACGAATGTCTCTCCTCCGTCGGTGGTACAGCAATAGCACGTCATGTGTACTCCTTCATTTAAATGATTATGTACCCTGTCATAATGTTGACTAATTCCATTTGCCCTTTTTTCTTTTTAACCAGCCTGACAAAGTGCTCTTTAAACTGTACACGTGAGCTGCACATTAGCTTTACAGTTATTTAAATTTTTTAGCTTAGCATAGTCGTACTTACCTGCTGAATGCCCTAATGACTCTGCAGTCTGGAGGCTGATTTGGCTTTCACAAGTGCACCCCTGAATGGAAACAATCTGCTTCCATTAGACATGGGTTTAGCTATTTAATGACTTGTTCCAGCATTTTGAGGGAATAAAAATGTTTCACCTTGATGTCTCTGAAATGAGGATGCGGTTTTTGCAAAGGTACTGTGCAGTTTGAGCAAGGCTTTGATTGCATTAGAAATAAGCAACAAGCCTGCCCGTTGAACTGGTCAACATCCTTTACTGGATTTGAGAGAATAATTTGATCTCAGCCCGTTTGTATTTGCGGCGTGTGTGAGATACATTTAAAATCTTGTACTAAATTGTTTCTCTTATTCCACAATGAGGCCGCACCAATGCCGAATGAATACATGTATGTAAGGTCAGTACTTGTGCAGTCATGGTCTCATTTTATTTCACCTCTTCTGCAGGTCCAAGGATCTGATAAAGGAGGCTATCTTGGACAATGATTTCATGAAGAACCTGGAGCTGTCGCAGATCCAAGAGATCGTGGACTGCATGTACCCTGTGGAGTATGGAAAGGACAGCTGTATCATCAAGGAAGGCGACGTGGGCTCACTGGTCTACGTCATGGAAGGTAACAGCACACATGCACAGAGATGTTTAGAGAATAACCCTAAAAGAAGTTTATAAAAAATTACATAAAAGTATATACTAAATAAGATTTAACTGGATCTGTATGGCTGTGTCTGGCTTCAAGGCTTCAAGAGCACCGTCCAGGCAATGATGGAGAATAAATCAAAGAGCATAATTTATGGGCTTCTGTAGAGCAATGAACTAAAACTCAAAACTATAACACTTTGTGGTGCTGTATGATTCACTCAAGTCCCACTGATTTTATTTTGTACAATGCTGTGTGCCCGCTGAGTCCTTTCTGTTTCATTCTTCTTTAGCGGTATTGTTTCGGCATGTGGTTTTTATTTTCAAATGAGCCCTGGTGAATTGGAGTGTGAGATCTCTGATGACAGGAACAACAGCACAACTTCCACGCCGGCAATAATGGGATTTGTGAAAGGGCATTTTTGCTGTATGATTTGTTACAAGCGACACTGCTATAAAATGTTCGAAACTGACCTCAGGGAAATGGCCTCAGTCAAAGGCTGCTGGATGTAATTGATCATTATATAGAGGTGAACTTGGACATTCACAGACATAATACAGATTTAAATACCGAAACATGAAACACATAGATTACTATTATTGCTCACTTCCTCTCTAAAACCTTGATTGTGACAGTCAGGCAAGGGGAAAATCACAAGGAGGAGGAGTTTCCCTGTATAGAAACCGCAGATGGTGCAGTAACATTACTGTCAGAAAACAACTTTGTCTAGCAAACATAGAGGTGCCGTCTGTGTCGCTAGGGCCTTTCTACCTCCAGAGGGAATTTCTTCAAATATTTGTCTCAGTGGTTTACATACATCCTAGAGCAAACACCAAATCAGCTGCTGATGCCACTTTAAAGGGATGCAAAAACGCCACTTTATTTCTCCCGATTCCCCCAAACATCATAATGGGAGATTGTAACCAGTGTAATCTAAAGGACTCCCTGCCAAGCTTTTATCAGGCTTTTATTAGTCACACATGTCAAACTTTTGATTTGTGGTATGAGGCTATCAAAGGGGCTTAAAGGTCTGCTGGAGGACTAGGATCATCTGATAATAATGTAGCTGAACCTTTTAGCCACATATAAGACAAGTGCACAGACTTATCAGTGCTCCTTAACTTCACGGATGATATTAACAAACTCACTTATGTCATGTACAGCTATATTGATTTTTGTAAAGACTGTGATTCCCAATAAAGAGGTAAACATTTTTCTAAATACCAAACTGTGGGTCTCTAAAGAATGAAATGCGCTACTTTTAATAGAGGTGATGAAATAAAGGTGAGAGACATTTAAAAAAGAGTTACGGGCTAAAATCAAGAAAGCAAAAATGTATTAATAGAATAGGACTGAGGCTGAGGTTAGAAGGAAAAACCCGATGCCTGGAATGGCATGAAACTAATGACCTAATAAGCCATGATAAGGGGAGAAAGGGAGTTTGTGATGGCTTTAACTCTAATATACAACTGGCTGACAGTTTAAATGAGTTATATCTGAGAAATCTGTCTAAATCTCTCTGAAAATATGATTCCAAAGAAAAAGCAGATGAGTTGAAGACAAAGTCTAGCCAAACTATTCCCTCAAGAATGTATTCTGTCCCCCTCCTTTATATTCTTTACACAAATTGATGTCAAAGTAAATACCAGAACAGACATGTTATAAAGTTTGCCGATGATTCTGCTTCAGTCATGGACCAGTAGTTGAGAACTTCATCACTCACTTTAGGAAGTTGGAACCGCCGGGAATGAAACTGGCCTTTTGGAAAATTTAAAGTATTAGGGTATCATGTTTGAAAACAACCGCAACTCTCTGACCTCTGGGAGGGTCCTAAGGAAGGTCCAGGCCATATTGATCTGTCCTGATCACCACCCGCAGAGGGATTTTGAGCTCCTACCTTCAGGCTGTAGATATAGAGTTCCTGCTCTATTCTGTCTATTTTGTCTGCACAGCAATTAGTAGCCTTAATTTGCACAAGTGATCTCTGCACCTAAGCACTTTATGTATTTGGTACTCAGCTGTATTTTGCACTGCATTCATTTAAAGTGATCTCACATTGGTACTGTTTGCTCTTGTGATTGTTGCATTATGAAATTATGTGTTTTTTATGATTTTCTAACCAAATTTCCCCTGGTGGGATAATATAGTCTGACTTGACTTGACCTTTATAACTTGTACTTGACTCTGACAAACAATTGCATGGGCAGCGTAAATGTAATAAGGATTCAAAATCTTTCAATGAGGAAATACTCTCGGAAACCTAAACAACATGGCAAAACAAAGGGAATCTTGTTGGTTAGTATATAGACAGTGACATTTAAAGGTTAGTATTCTACAAGGAAGAATGCTGATATTGATTTGAGCTCCTATTGTTTCATGTCAACCAACTACTACAAAAATAATTATGAATTGGTCTGTGGTAAAATGTAACTACAATCAAAAGACAGTAATTCTACTAAACTAAGAGAGACAAAAATGTTTTTGTTTAATTCTACCACAAATCTATAATTCAATATAAACATATTCTGCACTTGGCTCTTTTCAAGCAGAGGCAGGTAAGATGTGTCAAATCTGAAAGCACTCCAGACACAAACAGAATCTTTGTTTTGATGCCAGCAGGAATGTTGTGGCTGCTTTCTATCTTCATCTGGTTTAGTGAGTCACTGTCTGAATCAAATATCTTTAGCAGCGCATATAAGAACGACGGTGAATGTCACATTGACAGTACACCAGTGGAGGTCTTTTATAGTGCACTGTAGTATAGTCTATGTTTGAAATGAAACTGCCATCTTAGAAAATGTGTGTTTTTAGATCAGTAAAAGTATTGCTAAACTTTTTTTTGCCACCTGAATCCTCCTGAATTTTCAAACAATGACCTGCTAAACTAACGACATCCCATCAGCCTCAGCTGTGCGTGCTAATTAGCAAATGTTAGCATGCTAACACACTAATGTGGTGAACAAGATAAACATTATACCTGCTAAACATCATCATCATTGTCATGATTGTCAATTGTTCATATGCTGACGTTAGCATTTCACCGAGCTGCTAGCATAGCTTTAAACTACTACAGTCTGTCCCATTATCCACATTTGTGGTGTTGAACACTTAAGTACATGTTCATATGGCACTGTAATATAAAAATACACAAAAGTAAAAGTACTTCTTCATCCAGAGGTCACGTCCCTGTTGCAAGAAAAACGTTACTAGTTGACCTTATCTGCAGACTGCAGAAACAGGTCAGATATGTAAATAGTCTAACATGTAACTGGCATGATGCAAATGAAATGCAAAACACAACTGTGGCCTGAACAACAGTGACCTTATTAAACCTTGGAATTTGGGGAAGTATTGGGTACTGGAACAAAAACAAGGGATTGTAACATTAATTCAAAAGAAAATCAAAACCACATCCTCGATTACTGCACCACAATGTTCTGTTAGAATCCAAGAGTTGTGGATGAAAACAGGAAAAAGAAAGGGGCATGAACCTGCAGAGGCTGAGCCAACGGTCTTTTGCTGTACACCGGTCACCCATTCTGTAGGTAGTGAGTAGATTTTAATCTCACCCTGTGATGATGGCTGTGAGAAGTCGATTGTACCAGAAGGGATGTGTCATGCTAGGTCACAAATGAACACGTGTCATTCTGACATGATGAATAGGTTCCTCTTGAGCACAACCAAAAGAAAGATGAACACATGATACAAATCTGTAAGAGAAGTAATTGCTGAGGGGCGTTGTGATTTCCTCCTTTGACAGTGACAGAGGAAAGAGCTGTAGCGTAGCTGAAAACAGGGATTCAATTAAACTGTAGTCATGTGCCACTAATATCACAGGTTTGGTTAATTATTTCCCATTTTTGAATTGTTACGCTAGGCTTAACATTTATCGTCAATGAATATTGTCACCTATCTTTTTTTGCCCCTCTAACTCTTTTCTACTCCACTTTCTGTTCATCACCCTTTTGCTCCTCTCTCTCGTGTCCCAGTGTGTCCCTAGCCTGCAGTTTTCACACTAACAGTCCATGGCATTGACTTATTTTGCTTAAAAAAACTAATGTTAAAAACATTAGCACAAGGGGGGACGACTTTGTACCATGGTCTGTGAAAACCCCTCACAGCCTCTGACTTTATAATCCACGCTGGCAGGACGTCTGACTGTGCAATGCCTTGTCAAACACACATATCCACATTGCACATCATTTTCCTAGCAAATGAAGTGTTGACTTCTCAGCCAGTAGTGTCATTTCTTATTGAGACTTGGCAGGCGATTCATTAACATTTTGCCATGGGGCTGACGGAAGTTATCACGTGACCATGAGAGGCACAATTAAACTACACTAATACAAAAAAAAAAGAATAATAGTGCATTACATCATTGCTCACTTAAATATGATTTTTCTTTAAATATGAAAGCGTATGCATAACTTACATCCCCCTAGTGAGAGACTACACTCGGAATATCGCAGCCTCCCTGTTTAAAAAACCACAGAGTAGTTAGCTTTTGTTGCAGATGCACCTGAAAATTAAAGATCAGACAAAACAGGACCTGCATACACAGAATAGATCCTATGATGAGGCTGTCTGCTTGGCCGTAGCTGCCTTAATGAATGAGTTTGTTGTATTCATTGGGCAGTAACTGACACTGGCCCCCTTTAAAATACTGATTGCAGCTGAGACAAAAGCTCACGTTTCCATGGAGATGAGAGTTTTTTTGATTGGCTGTGTTGTCTGCGAAGACCCGTACAGGTGGCAAATGATGATAACTGACTTGGATAATCATATCCAATTACTTTCAAGTATTTCCTTTCAAGTAAAACCCTCATGATTTCATCCACAGTCATCATTCAACTTAATCTAATGAAACTGTGTATGCTAATACAAATAGGTAGCTCTATTTCTACCTGTCTGCTAGGAACATGTTGCATTAGGAGAGAGAGAGTGTTATGTTATGTTATGAGGAAGCTTTTCAAAGGTGCAGCAGTCTAATCTAGTCTAATCCTTAGCTTGGACAATAGAGATTTGATGATTAGTTTTGGATGGCATGAACACACTGAAGACTAGGCCTAGGCCAAAATGCAAACCAATGAAGAGCAGTTTTGTCTAGTTTGCAAATAAAATAAAAAATGGTGATCACTGCACCTGCCAGCTGGGGAGCACTCACAGTAAAGTAGTGAAACATGTCCGCCGCAGACTATATAGCACGTTATGTCCCACCTGTGATCCAAAATCAGTCCTGGAATGTAACATTTACTCAAGTTCTGTACTTAAGTACAATTTTGAGGTACTTTTGATTTCTCCTCCATTACGTTTTGGAGGCAAATATTGTACATGTCTTGTCACTACATTTATTTGACAGCTTTAGTTACTTTGCAGATTCAGATTATTAATACAAAATACAAAATAACTAATAAAGCTACTCAGTAGCATATAAATCATTTAAACTTAGCCCCACCATTACCAGCATCACTAATTATTAAACATTCCATTTACATTCATAGAAAGAAACCAACAAATATTCCCATTTTAGAATTCAAATGATTAATGAATTAACAAAATTGTTGCAGATTGCTTTTCTGTTGATCAACAAATTGATTATTTGACTAATTATTCCAGCTCTTGTTATGTTTAAAAATAGGCCTTGAGGTTGTTAAATTTAATGGTTTGGTGTTGTTAATGTATGTGTCACAACACACATAACTACGGTTTGGATAAGAAGGTTTCTTCTGCTTGACAACTTTATTGTTATAGCAAGATGTTTTATGGCTCTACTGACTAGCCTTCCTGTTGCCAACTTTGTGATTATATTTGAATATTCATTTAAGATCCCAACTTTGCCTATCTGGAGAACTAGCTGTCAGCCCTCACTTTATATTTGATCAGTTTTACTACGAGTACAGGGAGGGCAGGCGGTAAAGTGAACCAGGTGAGTAGAAAGAGTGGTAATGTTACAGTATGAGTCAGCTCTAAACCCCAAGTGTTCACAGTACATTGACAGCCTCTTTGACAGGCCACTCAATTCAACGCAACCATTGATGCACTGTAGACCATTTTATTCAAGTGGAGGTGTGCAGGGGATTTGAGAATACAGCCAGGATTTGACATTTTCTCAATTCAAATTGGATAGAGTCCCAATTATTTCACTTGACCTGCTCCTAGGCAAGGCAAATATCATATTCTGACAGAATTGATGTTTGATGTGAGGTTTAAATGGCGTCCTTTGAAGTCTGAATGACAGAAAGGAACAATGAGTTGTTTTGAGGCTTATGCTGAAGCGCTCCTCCAGTCAATTTTCTTTTCCTGCTGCTTTTACTGAGATATACCTTGGAATAACAATGATTAGCGATGTTTACCCACTGGCTTGATACTAGTTTCTCTCTATATTTGATTATTTTTTAATCCTTATGATATGACACTCAAGATGTTTGGTGAACGTGATTGTGTGTGTAAGCATCAAACACTGATCTGTTTGCATCTCTCCCTAATTAAATATGAACAAAATTGGAAAATGAGGCACAGGTGTCTGTTTACATGTCATTTCATGGCATATTTTATCCTGTGATAGTTGCTTTTAGCTTCTACTAGCACCTTATCTCCTCTCTGTCACCTTGTACTCTACCTCACAGGTTAAGTTGTTAAAACCTGACATGAAAACAGATCTCCAGAACTCCTTCACATTCATTTTATTTGTTTTTATACCGTTTAGGGAATCGTATGACATGTATTAGTACCTGACGACCATCGTAACCAACTAGCCACCAGCCAAAAGACCAACCAGTCTCTACTAGCTGACCAAGAATCAAGCAAGCCAATTTCCTAAAGAGACAAAGTGAATAAATGTCTCTGTCTTTGATTCTGACAGCTGTTACGGTTTAAAGGAATCATCCTCTCACTGTACTACAGGCTGCAGCCCCTTTGTGCTCACTGGCCAATGAGGCAGAGTAAAGGGAGATGGGGTCCTCTTTCATCTTGAGCAGAAAACAGAGATGTAATCAACAGGGGCACCTGAGTGTGACTCAGTGTCACGGTCGTGAAAGGACACGATATGTAAAGGAAATTAGAAGCACCATCTAGTATTACTGCTCCTACCTCTAGTTATCACTCTTAAAATGACTGCAGCTACTGCAGTTAATAAACTGATCGGCTGATCTTTGTAATTATTATGATATATTTACATATTAATAAGCTGATGTGAAAACAGAGAATGCATTGGGTTACAGAAATGTGAGTGTACAAACCCACTGCACTGCATTGTTGCCTGGCAACTTAACTAATGCAGCTCAGCAAAGTAAAATGTTGTGGCTCACATATTTTGGTTTGATTGGCTTTGGAGAATACAGCATGTAGGCAACATTCGATTGGCTACATTTGAACTGTTGTCTATTGTATCTTGGCAGCACCGTACAGCAGCCAATTGTTGGTTATCAATGAACCTTGACCCACTGCTGATGCTCCGAATCACTCGCTGCTGAAAAAGCATCTCAGGGAACTCAATTTCAACTACTTTGGACTAAAATCAAATGTAAGATCGACTTTGTGTGTGTGTGTGTGTGTGTGTGTGTGTGTGTGTGTGTGTGTGTGTGTATATATACTCATGTAACGTGGGATGCAATACCATTATTGCTACGAGATTGAGTCACATATAGCTGGCCCTCTTCAAGGCTATTCTCATGATATCTCTAATGAGGCTCACAGTGGAGGTTTATTAAGGTGTCATCTGGGGAAAAGGTGAAGGGTCTGTAATTGGAATGACATTTAAAACTAGTTATCTCTCTCTCACAGACACACACACGTCAACAGTAACTTTCAGGACCAGTTGGTTGCCCTGTATCTGTCCACTTATATGTGGTCCCCCCATAATAAAATTGCAGCAAGCGCAGTGAAACCAAATTGTGATATATATATATATATATATATATATATATATATATATATATATATATATTAATAATTAGAAATGTATATTGA
>JAVQJD010063268.1:0-17719 GCA_036023655.1 Nannoperca australis | reverse complement strand
CATTGAGCGCTTTGAATGTGAGGAGAAGGATCTTAAATTCTATTCTGCATTTTACAGGGAGCCAGTGTAGAGAAGCTAATACTGGAGAAATATGATCCCCCTTCCTGGTTCTTGTCTTCTTATAATCAGTCCCCTCCTCCTCCCAAAGCGCCTCATGTCATCTACCAAACTGGAAAGAAACCAGATGAGCCGTGCTCCATCACCTCCTCCCTCAGCTACTTCCCCGAAGGCGAACCCGGTGAGACGAACGTTACAGCTCCGCCCAGATCTCCGCCGTCCAACCTCACCGTGGTGACAGTGGAGGGATGCCCGTCCTTCATCATCCTGGACTGGGAGAAAACTGACAACGACACCACCGGTACGAAGACACAAAGTGTACTCTTAGGAGAAGATTTGGAATCGTGTTAGAGCTTCTTGAGTTTTCGGGTGAACTGCTGAGCTCTGTTAGTTTGTAGTATCTCGTGATTCTGTTGATCCAGACTTGACAGTGTCGTCCTCTCCTTAGAGTTTGAAGTCATCTCCACTGCTAAAGGACCTGATGGCGAGCAGGTTTCCATCCTGACCACCAACCAGACTCACACCGCTGTGGAGAACCTCAAACCTGAGAGCAGGTATGCTAGTGGGACCCCACAACAACTCTGGTCATGGTACAGCATGGATCCATTGAGCTGTGGTAACTTATTGTCCAATTTGCAACCTGAAAAAGGTTAAGATGTCGTCTTTGTTTTTGTACATACAAAAAGATGCTTAAAAAACATGTTGCAGCTATATAAAGAGATTTGCGAGTCCTGCTTTGAAAGGCCCAGTCACCTCCACACACACAGGAGGTCTGCTGCACCTTCAGACCTGACAGGACGGCGCTCCAGTCGTTCAGCTGTCCAAACATACAGAGGCAGCCGAGCAATCACAGAATCCAACCCAAAGCATCGCGGCCAGGCGCTCACAGAGCAAAACAAGCAGTTTGTCCGTCACACTCACTGAGGTTTTAATGAGCCTGGATATGGGGAAACTATTTGGTGTGAAGGAAGGTGGTTGGAAATTAAGTCTGGACGACTCGAAGCAGCAACATCACCGTCCAAAAGCTCACAGCTGCACGCTGAGGTGTTTTTTTCAAGACTGTTGGTGGCCTTCGAGGTCTGTTAAAACAATTAATGTGCAAAGAAGCAACTAAATAAGCATCTGTCATTAATTGAAAAGATTTAATGGGGCTCAGGGGACGCCTGTGGATGGCAGAGACAGTAAGGAAGGATTCAAATGTAGTAGTATATAAAAATACTGCATTACAAGTGGACGTCCTGCATTGTAAAAGTATGTAAGGTTTGGCACCTTTCGGTTCAGCTGGTCGGCCATGTTCAGTCAGGTTGATGTTTCCTGATTTCTTCTGTTTAAGAAAAACAAGTTTGTCTCTTTCTTTCTTGATAGTTACGAGTTTAAGGTGAAGCCAAAGAACGAGCTGGGTGCAGGTCCTCCCAGTGAACCGGTGTCCTTCAACACAGAGTCGGGTACGCTACCACTCAACTCGGCTGCTTCATTAAAGAGCTGTCAGTCATTAACAGACTAATCCAAGCTTAACTTATTTTGACTTAAAAAAGAACATAAAGGACAGTTTTTGCCGGTCATCAGTTCAAAATCCACAATAATCTGAAAAACATTCTTTCATCTGAGAGACAATGATTACGATTAATCTTGTTAATTCAGTTATGATCTCTATCTCGTAACTGAGTGGTTTTCTTTGTTAGTTCGGATGTTAAAGATCTCTTTTCCTTTCTTTCCGTCATTAGCCGACCCACGTGTGAGCGAGAACGTCTCAGGTGAGATTAAATAACACCACAGTGTCGTCTGCATAATGTTGATCGTCATTACAGCGTAGTCAGACCTTACTGTCTCTGCAGGAAAAGACGCCATCTGGACTCAGTTCCCCTTTAAGACGGACTCGTACTCCGACTGCCACGGCAAACAGTACGTGAAGAGGACCTGGTACCGCAAGTTTGTCGGCGTCCAGCTGTGCAACTCGCTCAGGTACAAGATCTACCTGAGCGACTCGCTCAACGGTGAGTACAACTTCAATTCTTCACGCAGGAGTTTCCTTTCGCCAGGCACTGATGCGCCTCTGTTTCTTCCACTGCAGGTAAATTCCACAACATCGGAGACCAGACCGGCTTCGGTGAGGATCACTGTCAGTTTGTCGATTCTTTCCTGGACGGACGGACCGGCAGGCAGCTCAGAGCCGACCAGCTACCGTCCAGAGCCGGTACACGCTTCATTTCACACATTCCTGGCACAATGTTTTCTCTGCCTGCTTTGCATTTTAGCTGCAGATGTCTGCATGTAGGGTATGAGTAGTGCGACTGTCTTGCAAATGAACCAATGGATGTTCACAGCTTTTAAACCTTCTACCGAAGTGAAAACTTAAAGTCTTAAAGTCTCTCTCACGTTCCGTCTCGTCTTTGCCGCTCCAGGTTTCTACAGAGCCATGCGTCAGGAGCCCGTCCACTTTGGCGAGATGGGAGGACACTCCCACGTCAGCTACGTCTCATGGTACGAGTGTGGAACACCCATCCCCGGAAAATGGTGAACAGACTGGGTTGTTCTCGGAGAAGCCCAGAAGAGGAAGCGTCGTCCAGGCTGGGATGGCGACAACAACAGGGTCCTTAGAAATCTGCTGGACCTCTGATCTGCCTCACCTTAACCCAGTGCTGTAAAAACATGTACAGGACATACTCGTCAGGGAATTAGTAACGAGAGAGCATTTTTAAAACATATGTTATAGCAAACATGCCTCATCTTTACTATTTATCAAGCAACAAGGCTAAACTGGTAGAAGAGCAGGAAGATCCGTGGAGGTTTGGTTCCTCTCTGCTGGGCCTGTCACCATAACTACTTTTGTTGGACGATATATTGTCCCAGAAACATTGTCATTTAGAATCGCCACACCAGAGCTGTGGGCTTGGGTTTTTTCTTCCCTACTTTCCGGTTGTAATAATGTAGAAAAACACCTATTAAACACCTCGTGTAGATCTTCCTCTGCCAGAGCTGCCTGAGCTCCGTCCACACAGTTGGCAGCTTGAGTGCCGACCGTCTAAAATGTTGTTGACATTCATTCTCATGTAAACACACACAGTTAAACACAGAAGAACCAAACTGGTTAACATGGGCGCCTCCAGTCAAACAACCGCTGCTCATCGACTCGCTAAGTCAACACAGGGTTTACCAGTCAAGCTTCACATAAAAGGGACGGGGTTTGCAGCATCTGCTGGATGCAGAAGAACCATGAAATGTTTGACACAGAGAAGTCAGAAACTCTCACCATCCACTGCTTTTCATTTTCTAAGACACCTAATTGGTCAGGAGGGCGTGTCCATATATATTGCATGATACGTTGAGAACATAGTTATCGTGACAGGCTTGGGGTGGGGGGGTAGCTAGATATATTTAGTTTAGTGTTAAAATAAAGGGAAGCTGGCTCCCTGGAATACTATTTTCATAACTTGAGATGTTATTTATCAAAAGGTCTTCAGTCTGTCGGGATGTTCCTCTGCTGTCAAGCTCATTCCTGTTGGTTTGCATTCAAAGTCCGATAAAGGTTCAACCGCAGGTGCGATGAGACGCCGTCCTGCTTCACATTCACATCTGGCAGCTGACCAGTGATCAGAAGGGCTGCTTCACCTGGACATCCAGGTGATGAACTTGCTGGATATTTGCTGCCATTATATTTTTACACGCGTGTACATTAGCCTCCAACTACAGGCCCAAAATAATTTAAGCTTTAACAACAAATTGTTTCCATCAGGCAACAAGCATCCAGGCAAACGTCGACATTTATATCAGCGTATTGATCAAATCAAACTGTTGATCCAACATGTCTCCACTTATTCTTTTGCAATCTGCTCAACAGAAATGTATTTATATGTATATGGAGAGATGAATTTCCCTCACCTTTGTTGGGTTTTCACCGTCATGTGCTACAGCAGAGCAGGAAGCTAACAATGTGACAGCTAGCCTCTTTGGTTATTTTACTTTATTTTAAATCTGCTTCATGGAAGAGATTTATGATTTATGGTGTGTGTACAGTTCAGGCACGACTAAAGCAGGGCTAGCTAGGTTAGCGTGGATATAACAATGGTCCTGATCCAGAACCATCAAATCACATCTTACAGTGTAGTAAAAACGCAGTACAGCAGTCCTGGATTCGGGTTACAAGCTAACGTGCTAATCATGCTTTATAATCGTCGTGCTCGTGGCTGCCACTGATGTCCTCACTGGACCAACACCAGTAACGCTCTGTTGTGGAGGTGGATTTTCTCAATCATGTGTCATGTGTTGCTGGCTGGATGCTGTTCCCTGAACTCAACACGGTGTACTGAGCTGGAGCCCATTATCATAAAACACAGTGATTTGTTCAAATGAAAATGTACATTAACTTGAGGCTTTGCTGTTGATGTTTGTTTCTATATTGAGTTTAAATAATAAAGAAGCTTTGATTTGTTTTTTTTTAAATAAATGTCTTTCTTTTTATTCCATGCTGTTAATCTAGCAGCTAAACACAGATTTGATTTGAGTAACAGTACCACAACATGTTTCTCAAGTGCGTCTAATCACTTTTAGTCAGTATTTCAGGAAAAGAACAATGTGTATCTCCAGAATTCATGCTAGCATGCTAACCATTTAGCATGCAGATAAGAAGCTGGTTATTCTACTCAAATTAAAAATGTACATCAAAAGTGAATGATTCAATATGAGCTTCATGTCTGTGAGTTCAGGTCAGGACTCAGCAGGTGCATTTAGGTTTTAGAGCTCCGCCCTCTTCCCCACCTGACAATGCGTTACATCACTTCCTGTGAGAAGGGGCAGCAGGTGGCGTTAATGAGCAGGACATCTTTCAGAGAGCAGCAGAACACATCGGTAAGAGTCACACTGCACATGAATCATGTTGGTGGACATTAAATTTATAATCAACACTTTATTTAACATTCAGCTGTTGAAACATGTTGTAACATGTAGCTCGTAGCATGGCTCAGTTAGCAGCCATGTTTGTCTACTGTGTGGGTGTGGGTGCCGGTTGGAGCGGCCATCTTTAAAGAGTGAACTCCTTCAGCTCCTCTGCAGGTGTATCTTTGTATGCTTCACCACAATATTTCAGATCTTGTTTATTTCAAACCTTTTTAACTTTTCCTTCGTCCCTCAAATGCATCTTCATGTGCTAATATGAAGTTTAAAAGATAAAACTATGAATGGGCTTTGGTTGGAAGTCATTAAACTGATGGAGGAGAGCGTTTCGGGGGCTCACCCACCCAATATTACCCCCCCCTCCCGTGACCCGTCCGCTGTCCCAGTTAGGAACACCATGTGATGGATGACTCCACTTTTCCAGAGCGTTTCTCTCAAACCGCGGGTAATTTCATCTGAGGAGAAATGTGACAAGTTTTTGACTCTGGAGAGAAATGTGAATGTTTAGTCACCACAGAGGAGAAAATAAGAGCAGGAAATCTCGTCAGCTGTAATTTCAGCCTGCTGGAGGAACACTGTTATGTAATGCAGGACCGGTTCCACTGGGAACCAGAAGGTTCTGCTAATGAGGGAATACTGATGTAATGCTGTGGTCGTCTACTCTAAAGGCCCTCGTGGATCTGACAGTCTGGGACTCACTCTGACGTCCAGTGTTGGTGGTTGTGTTTCAGATGTAGAGAAGGACAGATGATATGATACAGTCCAGATAGTTCACTGTGTCCTCCTCAACATGTTTGGCCGGGCGGAGCATCATCGCCAACATCAGCTCAGTTTTAATAAACTAAAAATGTTGTGCAGCTCTGCTCCTCTTCCAGCACTTTGTTTCCATCACAGTTTGCAGTTCTGGGTAATCCTGAGGTCACTTCCTGTGACAGAAATATAGATAATAAATGACAGTTTTGGTCCGTTCCCTCTTGCACCTGCAGATCAAGCGACTTGGCTCGAACAGCGTCTTCTGTGCGTCATTTGTCTGTTCAGCTTCGTATTCCCACCGATCCATCCGCCTTTAACCGTCCTGCTTCTCTCCTCGCTCCCTCCATACAGGAAGTTATGGGTCCGTGGAGGGTGAGCTGTTAATTGATTTCGCAGTGGTTCGGTGTTGTGCTGAACGTTGCTCTGTGTTCGGATGTTTGATGAACGTTTGTCTGTTCTGTGTTCTTGGTGGTCGTCTGGAGAAACGGTGCCTCAGTTTCTGGCACTTTATCTATTTGTTTGTTTATTTGTGTCTCTTCCTGTTCTGGACCGAACCTTTTAGTCTGCAGAGCAGTTCATGTTTCCATAAAGAAATGGACTTGGATTGATCTGCTCTGAGACTCAGTGCTTGGAGCTTGTTGTTTTCTGGACGACTTTATAGTTCAGTGGGTCTTGATTTGGGACTTTTTGGATCCGGACCAGGGACTTGGCTTCAAGTGGGAGTCATGAATGCAATGACATTGGACTCTTCATCAATGTATCAGTGTTGTAGTTTCAGCTCTGGTTTTCTCTGTTGTGTTTGTAACAGATGTTGGATCAGAGTCTTGTTTGTGGTCGCCTGGATTTCTGATCTGGCCTCCCCTCTTTGTTTCCTCATTTCTATCTTGGCCGTCCTGGAGTTTCTCTGACAGATGAGTTACAGAGGAACTCCCCCCTCTGAACTCATCTGGCCTGGGATTCCCTTGTTTTGGCTGAGCGGGGGGGAACCCCGGACGCTGCCGAGGCGAGAAGCTCTGAGATTGATGACCTTCTCTGCTGGTGATGAGTTTGTCTTAATCTTTTCCACAAGGAAGTTTCCCAAAATGTTCCAAGGCTATAAAACTGACCTCAGATCACCTCCTCGCTCAGGTTTTCCTCCTCTTCTTCACTCAGTCTCTGTTGACACTTGAGTCACATGGATCCTGAAGTCAGACTTTCAGGCAGCAGCTCAGGCAAAGACTTTCTCTAATGCACCTCAAGATGATTAAAATGATAGTGGGGTGTTTCCTGTTTAACGTTAAATTAACTTGAGTTCAACATTTGAATGGCAGCTGGAGGGTCAAAGGTCAAACTCTGACAACCCTGTCAAACCCTGTTCCCTTTACATTTTGACGACTCTTTGAGAAAACAAGCATTAATTTTTCATCCTGTGAAGCCGTCTTCAGCCTGACAGCCGTGTGGATGTGTTTATCCCGACACAAAGACCTTCCTGCAGCAAGCCCACGCTAAAAGACTGAAAATGAAAACCAGAGGAGGCAAACCGAGTGAATGTTGATGCTGGGGGGAGATAATGGGAGGCGTTGAGAGGAGGAGGAGGAGGAAGAAGAAGAGAATCCTACAGAAACGAACCAAAGTCTCCTTAGATTCAAGAGAAATCAACAACTTCATATACACAATACACTGAGGATCAGTAATGTATAGAAAGTCCTGCATTATTGTCTCCTGATTAATCAATCAGCCACCTTTTCTTGTGTATCAAGACGTGGAGATTGTTCCCGATTAAATTTATATTCTTATATTTGAAACCAGAAGATCCCTTTTTCTTCTCTGATCAAACCTCTGTGTCCTGGTAGTCTTGTTGTCTGTGCTGGTCATTAAACTCTAATCTGAAGATCTGTCTCGCTGCTGCTGATGTTCTGGAGGGAAACCAGCTCCCGGCACGTGGACCAGGAGGAAGTCCATGTGGAGAAAGACCCAGAGAAGACGTCTGTTCTTGACCTGCAGAGCTGGTATCCATCAAACCCACTTACATAATCCAGGACCGGTGTGAGTCCAGGTTCAGGTCCGCTCGTCCTTGAGTCCAGACCGCCGTCAGAGTCATCGCCTCGCTCGCTTTCTTCCTCTGTGTTTTCTGCGCGTGACCTTGTTGCATTTAAAACACCTGGTCAGCTTCTTCGACCAATCGCAGCTCGCATACTCCTCATTCCTGTGGTCCCACAGGAAGTAACTGCTCCTACAAAATAATTGTCTGAAACGTATGAACAGTAGAGACAACGTACATCTGCAGCAGTGGATTATTATTGATTGTCCATTCATCTGAAGATTCTTTTCTAGATTTTGGAGATATTTGTCGTTAATTTTAATATTGACCCAATGGCCCAGTGTCTTGACCCAGTGTCTTCTCCACAAGGTAGCACAAGGGTTAAACTGAAGTCTGGTGGAGAATTTGAAAAGTTAAACATTTGAAATGAGGTGACGCTCGATCCTTCATGACGACAAACTGCTGCAGAAATCAGAAACACTATCGTTCCGTTTTATTGACCTCGTTTCTTTGGGTTTTGGACATTTGAAGACATCCCATAGGACGTTTTTTTACTGTCGCTGAATTTGCTGAAAGAATAAACTGAATATCGGAGGGAAGTTGGTAAAAATCCTCACAAACCTCCGACCTGAACTGTGCAGGTCACTCTGCTGCTGCTTAAAGTCACTGGAAGAAGAGTTTCTGTCCACCAGCTGCTCTCATGGAGATTTTCCTCTGAGTCTCAAACAAAAGCCTGAACCTGAACCGTCTCTTCCAAAAGACATCACTTAATCAGCGCTGGCCCCCGGATCTCCTAACAGGGGCCGTCCAAACCGGCCCGCCGAGTCCAGGAACCTGATGACTAAAACAGACGTGAAGCGGGGCCAAAAGAGAACCTGATTGTTTGAGCAGAGACTGAACCCCCCAGGCTGGTGGTGTTTGTGTGTGTGTGTGTGTGTGTGTGTGTGTGTGTGTGTGTGCGCGTGGAGAAGGGGGGGGTGCAGGTTCTGGCTCGTAAACCAACAGATCTGACGACATGAGTGCAGTAAACATCTCGGAGCCGGCCCGCTGCCAGCTCTTTATAGGTCAAAGAATTTGTTCAGAAAGAGCTTTTAAAATATAATTGGCCCCGTCCCTGAGGGGCCCCGGAGCTGCACGGGGCCTCACGTGAGCCCCGTGTACCATCGAGCTGCAGCAGGTCCAGATCTGCTCTGGTTCTCATTCAGAGGAGAAAGAGCCGTTATGTAAAAGCCAGGCGGCCAATCAGGAGCAAGACCACACAGCACTCGTCAGAGTACTTAGTTACTTTGAGTACTTCTACTTCCTCCTCAACATGGACCATGTGGACCAAGAGTGAGCCAGAGACCTGGTCCGGGCTGAAACCTGATATCAGCTGTTAACAGTGGCGAAGAGCTTCAGAGACCCCCGACGATGTACAAGAAGAGGAGGTTAGCCTAGCTTAGCACAAAGACTGGGAGCATGGGGAAACTGCTAGCCTAGCTCCATCAGAGCAGAAACTGATCCCTCCTCCACTAATAACTGTTCAAACTCCACAGAACCACGATATATATCTGTCTCTCTGAAATAACTGGTAGACGAAACAGAGGCCCAATCAAACGAGGCGATCTGCTGCAGCTGCTCTTCAGTGATCACATGACCTGCAGCTCATGTTCGACGTCCGGCTGAGTGTCGACTGTCCGGAGGTCTCTGGTCAGATGTGAGTCCCTGTTTCTCTTCCCTCGGCTCTCCATTACAGCTCTGCAGCCGGGGGGGGATGCTTCAACAGCCTGGGGGGCCTCTAACAGCCTGGGCCTCCATCCAAACCTCCACAGCACTCCCGAGCCAAGACCAGCCTGGGAAACGCCGCCACTGATTGGTCCTGGCAGGCCTGAGCCACAGAGCTGATTGGCTCTGAGGTCAGAGGTGGATGAGGACACACAGGGACGTGTTTGAAGATTCCCACACACCACAAACACATCGTTCATCAGTGGAACCAGAAAACAGGCAGAGAGGACGTGTTGCAACTCATCAGTGATCCAGTGTTACATCTGAACAGGTCCAGAGACCAGAACAGAGCCGAGTCGCACCAGAACTCTGACTCTTGTGGAGTGAATCAGTCAGTAAAACTTCCTCTTGTACAAATTCTAAAAGTGAATCAAAACAACATGTGGCCCATTTAAAGTCTCCATCACGCACACAGCAGTGGAGGAAAACCCTGTATCGTCACCAAACTGCACATCTGCTGCTGGTCTGAGCTGCTCTCTTATCAGAGGAGGTTTTAATCTCAACCAGACTCACACCTGAAGAATTTGAGTGAAGCTGGAGCATTGGAGCCCCTGCGCTGTGAAGCTGGAGCATTCAGGGGCCCCTTAGAGGCCCGGGGCACCCAGTTCCCTCCCTGGTTATCCATGACTTCGAGGAAAAGTGAGTCTTTCAAGTTGATTTAATTTCAGGTGTAAAAATAGAAGAATCTGGTAAATAGCAGCGTGTGAGTTTGAGGACGTCGTCACCTGGTCTCATCCCAGCTGTTGTCGTGGTAACGCTTTGTGTTTATGATGCTGTTGGACAACCCGCTCTGCATCTGTTGGTGTTGACTTTAATGAACTGGCAGTAACATGCAGCTTTCCACAATTATTGATTGATTGATCAGCTGGACGGACCAACCGCTGCCTCCTTTTCCTTTGAAATCAGTTAGTTTTCCTTCACATGTTGGATCTCTTGTCTTGTTGGAATCGGATTATTTACTTTTAGCCTGGAGTTCAAGTGTTATTCCACCATGACACCAGTTCCCTCTCTGGCAGGACGCTGGTCGACTGACTGATGATAAAAAGTGAACGTGTGGTCATTAAAGAGCCTTGCCGGCCTTCCAGACACACTGTTTCTATGTTTAGACCAACGGAGGGGACAGGAAGTGAGACTGTTTCCTTTGTCATAACAGAATCTACAGAAAGTTCATCATCTTAATGTCTCAGATCTTCTGTTTTAGATTGAACCTCAGTCAGTAAGTTAGCTGGACACAGAAGGACCATCAAACCTCCTGAGCCTCCTCACACAGTTTGTGTGAAACCAGGTCTTTGGAGTCTGGACGCCCTCTGGTGGTTCTTGGTCTCCAGTGTCTTCTCTAAAATCTTGAAGCTGATGTCCAGGATGTGCTGCTCATACACTTGAAACACAAAGTGAACCAGTTACAATCAGAAGAAATGTGGAACAGCTTTTTTAGTGACAACAGCTTCCTGTTTGTTTTTATTTCAAACTGAAATCAGTTTTTATGTAAAAACAAATATGCCAAACAGAAAAGAGATCCAACACATTAGCAACAGTTTATTTAAAGAGACACACAAAAGATAAAAAACTAAATATTACAGATGAATATCATAAAAATACGTCCTCATATTAAATCAAATGTTTGTTCCTCAGCCTTGTGAAAAGTTCTGCTGTTTCTGCCGCCACCTGTTGGAACAACGCTGTAACTGCATTTTCCAGCTCTGTCACTTCAGTTGGTGATTTTGTCTTCCTTTGGGGGTGTGGCGGACATGTCTTTCAGGTCTGTGTAGGACTCTTTGTTGGTCGTCCTCCAGAACTTCTTCCACAGACTGTACTTTGTGGTGTTGAGCTGGATGTTAACCGATGAGATGACCCGAACCGACCGGGACACGGTGGCTTTGAAGGTTGACGTTGTGGCTGTGAAGAGGATGAATATCTGAAA
Source organism: Nannoperca australis (assembly GCA_036023655.1). Classification (NCBI taxonomy): domain Eukaryota; kingdom Metazoa; phylum Chordata; class Actinopteri; order Centrarchiformes; family Percichthyidae; genus Nannoperca; species Nannoperca australis. The sequence goes on along the minus strand of JAVQJD010063268.1, from coordinate 6,314 downwards.
CCCCTGGAGGACAAAGGTTGGTTTAAATTATGTTAGTCAGTTTGAGCAACTGTAGAACTGAAGGCTGGAGCTTAAAACTTTAGAGACAAATGAATAACCTGTGTAGTTGTACAGAGGCAGAAGACGATGCTGAAGACCAGATGGGAGTGTCCTGTAGTGATGAGCACCAGGTATCCCAGAGTCCAGGACAGACCCAGGATGACCGCCAGAGAGAAAGAGCGGAGACTCTTGTTCCTCAAAGACGAACTGTTTCTGCTTGACAGAAACAGGTTGGTGAATGATCTCTATATTGAATGCATCATCCAATACACCGTCTAAATACTTCAAAAGTCAGAATATTTAGAGAAGAAAGTCGCAATGTAATGACATTGAAAAGTTACGGGGTAAAACGTTGAACACATCATGCAGTTGCACATAATGCGATTGTCTTCTAGCCGTTACCTTTTCTGTTTGGGGTTTGTCCTGCATGTTGTCAGAGAGACCAGAACCAACAGCACGATGTTGTAGATCAGGATCAGACCGACTGGAAGGAGGAAACCCCAAAACATGGGCTTCCCAAAGTTAAACTGCTTGGTCTTATCCAGAGCTGCAAGCCAGCAGCTAGAGGAAGGAGATGGAAACTCAGTGTCAAACCACTGAATCACATTTGTTTGTGATGTATGAGAAGGTGAAGAGTACAAGTAATAATAGGAATGGACCCACAATTCCTCCTGTCTGTATCCCAGAGGACTGTCGACCCTGTAGGTGGCTCCCAGTGTGATCGCCATGACAACGGCTGGGACTCCTAAGACGATACAGAAAGTTCAAATAGCTAAGTCTCATGTCTTTACATTAAATATGAAGCTACAGCCAGCAGCTGGTTAACTTAGCATAAACACTGGAAACAGCTAGCTTAGCACAAAAGACTAGAAAAGTTCTACATAATTAAGTTGAAATTATTATTATTATTATAGTGGACGTGTCATGTTATTCCATCGGTATAAAAGAAGACCCCAGGTGAACAACGTAAGAGAGCAAACAAGCTCACATCCCAAAACTTTTCTTACCCCATCCCACAGCCAGGCTCAGGTTCATCAAGTATTTAGGCAGGATAGGGCGCTTCAGCACCACGACCAGCAGCTGAGTGCCGTACACGCTGTTCCACGTGAAGGTGGCCAACAGGAAGAAGTGAAGCAGAGCCGTCACCGCTGAGCACGAGCCTCCGTCCGGCTCCACGCGTTCATCGGAGTCCGGGATGATGTTGGTTGGACTGCTGACCTCCACCTGAGCGTCGTTCTGTCTGCTGGAGTTTCCAACTCCAGAGAGGAAGGTGATGATGAAGGCCAACAAGCTGACGTAGATGCCCAGCAGAGCCATTCTGGAGTTCTTGTTTTTCTGCTCCCCACGAGAGCTCCTCTGAAAGCTACAGAGAGAAGGTCTTAGAACAAGTTTCACATTCAGAGAATAAACTGAAGGAACCCTGACGGTCCTCAGGAGAAGGAGGGAGGTTTCTGACTCTCGCCTTACATTTCTCCCTCCCTACTATAGAAGTATAGTAGTATAAAGTATAAAACTTGAGTAAATGCATTTGGTTACTTTCCACCACTGCTGGACAGGATGACTCTGAATCAGGGGAGCAGGGAAGAGCTAACCAAAAGGCGGAAGGTGAAATGCTAAAGGTAATGCTAACCTAAATGCTAACTTAAAGAACTGACAGAGCGGACAGTGACAGAGTAAAAATGATTTCTGTGCAAAATGCCACGAGAAAATCTTACTTCTCTTTAATGTGATGAATGATCGTTACAACCAGACCCAGGACAGAAAAAGAAAGTCCGACAACAGAAAGCACATCCAGGGCTTCTGCATATTCATATTCCTCTCTGAATGACTGAAACAGAAACACAATCAGGTTTCACTCCTTTTGTATCAACAAGTAGCTTCAGTTGAAGCTTCCTGTGTACCAGAGGCGTTACATCTATGGTCACTGAACAACACACGTCGTGATATTCACCCAGAGCGCAGCGAAGTTGGTGGTGTGGTTGCAGAAACATCTCAGGACTCCGTCTGAAGCGTGTCCTTTAGAGCAGCCGTCGGTGCTCCAGTCCTCCAGACTGTAGTTCCAGAAAACGCAGGCGAAGTCAAACAGAGACGTTCCATTCACCATCTGCAGATACAACCGCTCTTTAGCCTCAGATTTCACTGAGACCTTTACAGTTCACCTTCTTTGACATAAAGAAGAAACACTCGCAGCTCACGAGAGGAAAACACTCATGAAGGGTCTGCATGACCTGATGTTCATCAGAGGACATGATGTTTACCGCAATCAGCATATTAGTTCAGCATATTAGCATGCTAACATTTGCTAATTAGTAGAAAAGTAATCAGCTCTTTGGTAATCGATTGTTTAAGTAATTTTTTAAGCAAACAGAAAGTTAGTTGTTGTAGTTTGGTTCATGAAGGCAAAAAAGATACGTAAGAGTCTGCAGTTTACCATAAAAATCACACTCAGAACTCAGTCAGACCTGAACAAACAGACATGATTAACCAGAGCTGGTCTTCTTACCGTTGGTCTGAACAGCATCTCCACATGTTGCGGCACCACACTGCGCTCCTGACCTTTGACACTGGCCGACAGGACCCTGACGGTGGCCCGGTCCCTTCTGTAGCGCCTCGACCTGAAGAAACGGTCGTTCTGATAGAGGACGAAGCCCAGCGAGACGGTGGACAACTTCTGATGACCACTGACAGCCTCTTTGCACAACAAGAAGGAAATCTATATTATTAGTAGAACATTAGCAGATTTGAGTGCGCACTCACAAAAATGGACCTGAAATGTCTGAACTTTTTGCACTCATGTGAAACTACAGGTACTTATCTGCTAAAAACCATGCAGTAACATGTGCTCGCTTCAGTGAGCACTTTGAGCGTGACGGTAGCAGCAGAAAACTCACCTGGTGGGAATTGTACATATATTAGGGCGTCTGCTAGGAACCCGTTTTCCACCACAACCGTTGATGTGTTGGTGTTCAGCTGAATTCGATTGGCAACGAAACTGCCAGACCTCCCTAAACACACAGAGAAACAGAGCTGTTTGTGATGATATATTGTCATTAAAGGTTTATGTAATATGACACATAATGCTGTTTTCTTTAATGGTAAAACTTACAAACGTTTCAAAACCATTCACTTTTGAGGACAGAATCATTAATTGTTACTTCATCTGACTATCTGTATATTCTGACAGTGAATGCTCTGCAGTTAAATGTCCTTTAAATCAAATGTTTTTGTCTCTTTCAGACTTCCGTAAGCCTTCAACATCAATCTTCAGTGAGTACCGAGGCTTTTAATATTTTCAGACAGTGGACAAATAACAAATGACATTTAAATTTGATCAAGTTGTTGTAAGACTGCATTCATGTCATATCAGAGCAACTACGATAACCACTTTTTGACTTATAAATACTGTTCAAGTCATAATAATACGGAAGTCAAACATGGAAACCTCCCAGCAGCCAAAGTCCTATGGTAATTAAACCCAAATTGTAGTGCTTTATTGACCATGCATGATGAAGAGTCACCTGGTCAGAATGCAGAATAATGGCTATTAAAATCATAAAACCATAAACAATGTGAACTGCTAGAAGACTTTCTTTGAAAGCGTTGTCTAAGTTAAACTTGAGGAAAATATGCGTTTCTTTTTGATGCACTCTGGATTTCTGTCCTGGCTACAGTTCTAAAACCACCTCAGAATCACTGACCCTCACTTTAAAAAAAGACCTCAGAGGTTGAACCGATCACGTGATGTGACGAGTCTGGTAGTATTTCCTTACACTGACCTGAGAGAGCGGTGAACTGGACTCCCTGAGTGTCTGCAGCAGGGATTTGTGCCGACTGGACCACCAGGTTTGGTTGAACCACCTGAGACTGCGATGTGTTGACGCTTTGGCTGAGGTTCACAGAGAGCTGGTCCAGGGTCACCGTGAGGCTGGACACAAGATACACAAATATATCGAAATACTAATGTCATCAAATTTGTAGTATAAAATGGTTTACCCCAGAGTAGCGCTGTTTTCCTCGCTGCCGTCCGGCGTGCTGGCATTGAGTAGTTGGCTGACTGTAGCTATTGCTGCCACCCGGACGCTCTGCAATACAAACATTTGCACAGGACACAATGAGTATCATTGTTACAGCAAAATATATCTTAAGAGCGATTTTCAGAGTGGGTTTTCATTTCTAGAAGTTGTTGTCAGCTGTCTTAAATCTCAGTTTGTTCAGTAATCCTTCAAATAATCATTAAACTGGTACAGTCGTAGTAGCTTGTTTTTTTTGCATCTACTGGACCAAAAACGTTTAGGAGTGCAGTTTCTTCTTCGGTTTAGTTGAAAGTTTGTACCTCTGTGGTGTTGGGAAACAGCAGCAGTGTGTTGGCGATCTGAGCTGCTACCGTAACATTTTCAGCCGTCAGCTCTTCAGGTTTGGAGGTCAGAATTTGAGCGCTGGTCGCCAGCATCTCTAGATTAGCCGAGCTGGTAAGCTGAGAGAGGAAAGACATTTACTTTCATTCATGCATTGTTTTTCTGTTATCTTTTACCTTGTCTAAATATAGAATTTAATTTTCTTCACTATTTCCTGTAAAAAATAAAAGACATCTCACATTTTGTTGTATGTCGCTGAGCGTCTGGTCACACTGGAGGAACTGAGGTGGACGGTCGAAACTCAGTGATCCATTATTAGTGGAACATCTGGTTGAAGCTTTTGGTTTACCAGCTGGATAGAAATGGTGGAGGTTAAAGTGGTGGACACAAACACCGGTGTATTATGGTATACCTGATGGATGGACCTTAGATTGACTATAGGTAGGACCACTGGACTGATAACTTGATGGATGTACATGTAAATTGATGGTTGGTAGAAACTTACCACCACTAGTTCCTTGCAAACACATTTCCTCTGAATATGCAAACCAGCCGCTGGGTGTGCGTGGGAATTTCAATCCATCCAACGTTTGTGCTTGGCAGAAGTTTTCTAAGAGGACAAGAACATTGATACCAAATAACAATCTGCTCTAAGTGTTGATGTTTGAGTGATGCATGTTAAAGGTGTGTTCAGTCAGAACAAAAGACATATTTTAGGCATGGCACGATTTCATATAAAGTCAAAGAAAGATGCTAGTTGACCCAAACAGATGTAGAGAGGAAAAGTTTGTGTGATTTGAAAATGTCTTGCCCAACTTACCTACTGAGCATGTCTCTCCAGTCCAGTCATCAGGACAGATACAGACACCATTCAGTGATAACCCACCATTATCACAAACCAGAGGAGTGGTAGTAGGGTTAGTAGGAGTAGTAGCAGTAGTAGTAGGAGTAGTAACAGTGGGAGTAGGAAGAGTAGTAGTATTAGTAGTAGTAGTGGTGAGAGGAGGAGTAGTATTAGTTTGAGGTAACGGAATAGTAGTAGAAATATGGGGGTAGTGAGTAGAATGGGTTGGAGGACTAGTTGGATTAGTAACATCAGTTGATACAATAGTGGGTTCATAAGAACTACTGGTCAGACCAACCGTGGCAGTTGTGCTAGGGTAGTTAGTCCCATTGGTCAGGTCAATAGTAGTACTAGTAGTATTAAAGTATTGAGTAGTGATTGAGTCAGTAGCTGGGGTCATAATGGGATCGTAAGTCGTATCAGGAAGATTAGTAGTTGGATCATAAGAAACATTTGAAGTAGTAGCATTAGGATAATAAGTGGTATTGGTCAGATTGCTGGAGGTAGTAGTAGTATTAGGGTCGTGCATAGTACTGTTTTGACCAGTTGTGGGGTAGAAAGTACCATTGGTTAGATCAGTAGTAGTATCAGGAGGGAACACGGTAGAATAGGTTAGATCAGTGATGGTAGAAACGGGAGTAATATTGGGATTGTTAGTAGTTTCTTGACTTTCTGATGTTACTTCAACATTTATTGAAGTAATTTCTGATCTGGTGAATAGAACAGTACTTTGTGGAACAATGGTTACAATAGTACCTTCTTGAACAGTGGTTAGATTAGTATCTTCTGGTGTTTCAGCAGTAACTTCTCGAACAGTGGTTAGAGTAGTTTTATCTCCAGGGAGAGTGGTTAGAGTTGTAAATTCTAGAATGAGAGTAGTAGCTTCTGGAGCAGTGGTTACAGTAGTACCTACTGAGCTTGGAGTAGTACCCTCTGGAGTCAGAGTTCCAAATTCTGGATTAAGAGTAGTAGCTTCTGGAGCAGTGGTTACAGTTGTACCTACTGAGCTTGAAGTAGTACCTTCTGGAGTTAGAGTTCCAAATTCTGGATTAAGAGTAGTAGCTTCTGGAGCAGTG
>JAVQJD010063258.1:0-14880 GCA_036023655.1 Nannoperca australis | reverse complement strand
GCCTCTTCTGTTTTCAATATAACTCTCAAAGTCAGGTCCTTCAAAACCACAATCTTCACTGATGACACTCTGTTGTATTTTCCATTGACCTATCCTCCAACTCTAATAGTTTATCAGTGTTATTGCACAATGGCCCACAGATAGCAAATGCTGGATTACTCCAAAATATTCTTGTCCTCAACATTTTACCTGCCTATTAAAACATATTATATAGCATGAGCTTCCTATTGCTTTTCAAATAAATGATTTTTATGTGTATCATTTCAAACAGTTGTCTCTTTAAGAAAAGGCTTCTACCACTGGGTGCAAATGGTTCAGAACACAATCTATTTTTAAGGTTCTCCAATATTTAAAAATATATATTATACATTTTTAAGTTCTCCCATTTCCATGCTTTAAATATATGAGCAATCTGCTATGAAGATATCTGCAAGGGGGCCTTCCAAGATGTGTAGGCTGGGCCTACATCCATTTTTTGGAAAATTCTGAAACTGGATTCATCCCAAAGCTTTTTTTAATAAGAAGCTTTGTGCTCCATTTGAACTATTTCTTCTGTGATATTTTTTGTGTCATTTTTCAGTTTCTTGTATTTGATGTCAGTGTGTTTGTTTTTCCCTTTCCTGTGTTTGGTCTCATTGCTTGTATTTATGTGTGTTAATGTTATTTTTATGTTCTTCTCTGCGATGCGCTTGGTAAGTTTTTAGCAACAACCTTTTACTGTAAATACAGGTTATTATTATTGGGTATTATGGTAATTATTCCCACCCCTCTGCTCTCTCTCCAGGGATGGTAATCTTGTTCTCTAAACAACATTCATTTTGATCTCTCCTCCTCCCACTTGTAACTCACTCCTGCTCCTCTCTGCCTTCTCTTGGGATGTTTGTAGTTACTGGGGAGGACGTTGTCCTCGTGGTGACAACTAGAGGAGGATGACCCCATCTGCAACAGCCACCCAGCCAGTCCCAACCAATCACAGATAAGGTTGGGTTGAGGGACACATCTAGATAGCCTGTCTGCCACAATCAGGGTCCTGCCACTAGACTCAGGCAACCTTGACTACCCCCATCCTCTGACACCTGCTGAAGCCAGTCCCATCGCATCCTGTTACCTGCTGTAGCCTAATAAAAAGCAAATGAGGAAAGGGGGAAGAAGTCGTTTTTGGTCACCCTGCAAAACAAACAATCCTCTCGTTGGGATTCTGGGATAATTACAAAGGGCAAAAAGTATGAAGGCAGCTGAGTGGTCAGGTTGAATATATGAGGAGAATGATGTCGTGTTTGCTGACGACAGCTATGTGCTAATGAGAGAAAAGAGGGGAGAGGAGAGGGGTTACATTGTTGATTTCATGTGCAATGATTCAATCATTTTCATAGTGCTAAATGTTACATAAACACTTAATGTTGCAGAGCTGAGGAGTCATAAACAATCAATAAAGTGTCCTGTAGCCATGCAGTGAGGTTACAGCACAGACTTTTAATAGGTTTGTGTCATAATTATATTATCTTGCAACCAGATATGGAATGAAAAAATTGAAATGGGGAAAAGCTTTGAATATAGAATTGGAAGGAAATCATATTTCAAGGGTTAAGCAAGGATTTGGATATAGGTTGTTTATTGTACAATATAGGTCTGAACGTTGCTTTATAGTCAGTGCAGCCTCGTCCCATTACCTTTTGTAGACTGATTTTAATACTGACCATTTTTTCATCTTCTATCACAGTTCACTAAGTTTACAAAAACAGCTAGCCTGACTCTGTCCAAAGCAAAGGTAACAGAATCTGCCTACCAGCACCTCCAAAGCTCACCCACTTATATATTATGTCTTATTTGTTTAATTTGTACAAAAACCAAGGTGTAAAAACAAAATGTTATGCTAAAATAAGCTAAGATCAGTGTCTTCTGGCTTTAGCTTCATATTGTACTTCTCATCCTAACTCTCAACATTCTCATTATTTTCTCAATTACCTATTTAAAAATATCTAATGACCGGATACTGTCTAAATGTTACTGATGGACATTTAATTTTCTGTGAAAGTATTTGGTCATTTCACAAATATAAAGAGCTCTCTGTCTTCCAGTGTGGTATGGCCGGTTGGACTGAATCAGTCCTCTGCCCTTTGTGTCTGAGACGCAGTGTCCTGATCTTTCTTCTCCTCATCCTCAGCCCACAGCCAGCTCTCATTACAACACAACACTCACCACTGGGCTTTACTCTGACAGAGAGATCACACTTAATGAGAGCAAGTTTCAGTGAGCATTTTACAGCTAAACACTAAGGTCCACTCATTAGTCTTCTGATGTCAGTTGTTAAAATGATGTTTTGATGCTTTGACAATTTGTCTTTTTCTTCAGCAGTGTAGCAATGTTCGTTTTCTGAGCATTTGCTATGACATCTTAAATGGCTGTTGTTTCCGGAAAAGAACATAAGCTTTACAGGTAATTGGCTGGACATGATATGGGAGCTGTGCATCTCCCTTTTTCAGTCACTAATGATGGCTTTTTCTCTCTTCTCTCTTTTTATGTGGATGGTTGGTTTAAGAAGTGAATTATATGGGTCCCAGTGTTGGAAAGGTAGAAGCCACTGAAATATGTTGGAAAGGTTGATAAGGAGGAAAATTTGCCCTTAATTTTGACTGCAGAACATTCTTGTTTTCTCCAGCCTCATCTTTGGTCAGTGAGAAAGAAACAGGTAGAAACAGCCATTTTCTGTCCACCCACTGAGCTCAGCTCGGACTACATTGATTTTTGCTCCGGTGGGCGAGAGTGAACTCCCACAAAATGAATGACCAATAGAAAAGAATATGGTGTTTTGAGGCAGAAGGGTGATTAAGGGCAAGAGAGATTGGACCCGACACTGAGGTGGTGGTGCAGCTCAACAAAAGTTGTTCAGTTCTATTAGAAATTAATCCACAACACAAAATGCATCCCCACCCTGTTATATGCAGACACAGAAAAAGCTATGTCAGCACTGAGCCCTGACAATTTAACACGATTGTGCTTAATGCTTATACATTATGTTGCTGTTTCTATAAGTAGAAATGGACTCAAGTGAAAATATTTTGTTGCCATATGAGCATACAAATGAGCAGGAAAATAACATTAGTAGTAACCAGGACATATCATGTTGGGACACGCTGGTTTTATATACACGCAAGGAAATCCAGCTTCTTCAAAGCACAAGGTGCGGTCATGCATTCATATGTTTTAACTATACATATATATATACACATATAAAATACTATTTTCAGCTGAGGTTGGAGGACATGCCCTTGTCATCAGTTAATCACCTTGTCTTTGTTTCTGTAAATGTTAACATTTCTTAGATTCTCTTCCCCACCTTTCCATTCCTATTTATCTCTATTCTCTCTCTCTTCTCCCAGCCCAGCCAACAAGTCTAACACTTAAATAGAGGAAACATTGTGCATTCTTCAGAGCTGCAACACACCGATTGGTCCTGACACACACACAAACACAGGCTCACTCTGACAGGGGCGAGGAGTTGCTGTATCCTCCACTCTATGAGGCAGTAACCCTGCTCAGATGCAAATTCAAATGTCAGCTTCCTTTCTCCTCACAGGCAACGTCAGCTCGGTGAATGAGTGGGATCTTAAAATCAGGTAATTGTTTTTGGCAGATCGTTGTATTTACTTACTGTATTGAGTCAGCCTAAGCCACAGGAAGGTGCACAACAAGGAGGGACAAATACACACAGGCACACGCAACATGGATCACATAGGACAATCTACATATAATGGGTTTTGCTACAATTTCTCTCTTAGATTGTTTGTAGAACCATTAAATAACCTCTGTGGAAATTGGTGCTGTCCATGACATTTTCAAATCCTACACAAAGGGATCATTAACAAGCATGTAGTGATGTTGATTTATGTTGCACAGTAGGAGATAGTAGAAATTGATTTTAAAGGCAATCAGCATGTGGTACACTCAAATCCATAATTTCTTTGTAGGTGCTGGGTAACAATTACCTGCATAAAATGCTAAAAACAACAACAATAAAACAAAAACACACGGCTGTCTTGTTCCTAATTTACCATTCCATGGATTGGGGTCTTTACAGATTTAGACAAAAGCAGGCTTCTCATTTATCAATGGACAATTTTGTGGCCTGTCGTCAGTCGCTAACAGATTTTATTAGCTTTAGCTAACTAGCCAATTAAGCTAACATTAGCACCATGAGTTGGTTTCAAAACATTTTCTACGGCTGGCTCTTTCATGTTTTCAACTGACTCGTTTTTTAAAATGAGGATCATTCAGCACCAGAAGGCCAGCACAGTTATGCACAATTTGCTTCCATCTCACTACTAAACTGGATTAACATAATTTTCTGACACACAACCATGCTCCCTGTGTCATATCAAACCATATATCAACTCATCAATTTATCTCCCCTGGCACTGCGGCAGACAGGTGATGAAGTTTGGGCTCACTCATAATCGTATTATTGCTGCACTTCCCTGCTCTGGACCAAGGCCAAAACACATATTACACAAATAAAACAAGAGGCAGACAGACTGGGGAGAGCAAGGTGCCTGCTCCAACCTCTGGCTCTCTCTTCTCACGAAGCGCTGTCATTGAATGCCACTGACCAGGATGAAAGACAGTCCTTGACATTTGTGTCAAAATCCAGTGGGAGCAAAATGAACATCAGGGGCTCAATATATTTGAAATGGCTGCATCTTTTCAGCAGCAGTGAGTTCAGCTTGTGGAGGAATTAAATTTAAAGTAAAAAAACAAAACTAATTTACAGAAAGCAAGAAAAAAAATTCTATATTCTACAGTGGCTAAAACAAAATACAGATATTACAGTAGTTAGCAGTAGTTAAACAGAGAAAGAAATGTTGATTTAAGAATGATTAAAGCCCCTCTCAGACATGCACCCTTTATGTTAATCTCACAGCAATTTAACATGTCATGCTCTTGTCTCAATAAGCACCTCGGTCACTTTTACCTAAAAGTCACAACAGCTGTATCACTTTCATCCCAGCACAAGTCTGAGATGAATGCGGCCAGAATAACATAAAGACGAAAAAGCAGCACAGAGAATGCAACAGAACATGCACAGAGATTAGATGTACTCCTTCTAAGATCACTGGACAAACACACACACACGAACCTGACCTTCACACCCTTCCTTTTCATCCTTGCTTTATAAAGGATACCCCCTGCACTGACATTTGAACATTGGCATTGGATGTAAATTGTGACGTGCAGAATTGTCCAATATGAACATAACTCAGAGATCCCTCTAGTTCTAGTGATATTACTAAGCAAGAAACACACAACGCTGGCTTTTGCTGTATTTGTTAAATCCATAAGATGGATAAATGACCAGACTGTTGCACAGCAGAAAGCTTACATTACGTAGTATAATTCTCTGCTATGGGGTTATCTAACTTGCACCAGATGGAGAACGAGCATAAATAGTGGTTAGCAGTGGCTGTGCAAGCTGATGATTATAGCAGTGCTGTATGACATGGACGGAGTGGAGGGAACCTGATCTTGAGTATCATGTACAGTCACGAAAGGAAAGATAGGGTAAAAGGAAGAAAAGATGGCGATCCTCAGTATCAGAGCCTGCTAGAGGAGGAAAATAGAGAGTGGAGGTAGAGGAGGGACACTCCCATGGCCAGGCTAAGGGTATGATTTCCCAGTGTACACGTAAATGGAGACAGATGCACTAATCCATACAGTCTAAAGCAAAAACAGCAATAGTGGATGAGCAGGTGTTGACAGACAAACAAAAGGCGAACACAGAAAAAACTAAACACATGAAAGGGAATCACTAAGGAAGATTGAGTGAAAGAAGGGTGTTGGTCAGGGCGACACTTTTTATGGTGTCTTTTGGATGTCATCTGCTAAGCTCAGTGTTGCATTGCTGGCAGCAGCAGTCTGCCGGGGTGATCACAGCTCAATCAGCCCAGGCTCCAGCCGATTGTCACTGGCAGGGACCAGTGATTCGTTATTGCGCCCCTAATGGATATCTGGGCCGCATGGCGAACATAAATTACCATTACTCCTCTGATCTCATCCCTCCCATTCTCTATTCTCCCCTCTTATCTTTCCTTTCGGTTCATCTTTTGTATCCTCTCTCAGGTTTATCTCCTGAGGGTTTTTTTTATTTGCTTTCCCTGTCCCCGTTTCTCTCCCTAGCTCTTCTCAGACAGCGCAGAGTGGATTCATACATCACCAAAGGAAAAAAAATGGTGGAAGTCAAAGCATGAAGATGGAAAGCCAACTTCTCTCTCTGTGTGTCTCCCAGGAGGTTTTGCCATGCAGTCAATATGTTATAACCAGCCTGTATAAGTGCTGAAGAGCAGGCGTTTGAGAAGCTGCTACTGAAAGCAGGTATATATACAGGTAAATCACATGAGCTCATCACTCCAGGGAAAACTATATGGTGTGCTCATCAGAAAAGAATAAAGCTATATCCTTACTGGACCACTGTGGGAATTTCAGTGCGTTTGTGAGTGTTAATTTATGTGACAAGTGGCGCATGTTGTCGCAGCAGGATTGCCTTTTACATTCCAATGGATAGAAAATCTCATTAAGTGATACTGATATAACAAATGTGACACATGCAAATGTTTTATGAAACAAACATGTACACTAATGTACAAATGCACAAACACGCACAAACCCTGAGGACAGTTCTGCTCTGTTGCATGTGGGTCCTTAACCCAGCAGAGTGTGAATCATAGTCCAACAGTCAGGTCAGTTAACCCTCTGTGAGTCTCCCTGCACATGCATTCAGACACAGTGTACTTCAGCATCGCTCTATTTATAGCTTCTTCATGTCCAGGGGGAGTTCAGAGCAGATGAGAGGTGGCCTCACTTTACTTAGCTCTAATTATGCACATTAATGCATGAATTTACAGCCACATTAGACTGAAAAACAAAGTCTCTCTTTTCAGGGATTAAATGTATTGTAAAGGCGTCACGTTTTTTTTGCAGTTCAGATATTCTTGATTTTAAACGGACACGGCTGCATTTGAAATGTTTCACGTTCAGCTGTATTTTTTTTTTATCCAGCCCAATTATTTGAATTTCACCTGAAAGGTACAATCATCCATCCTTTCATCTGTAATGTTCCTCCAATCAGTATTCTGCAGTGACACCACCCTTAGTCGTTGAGTGAGTCTATTCATTTACTTGAAAATGTGCCTGTAGTAAAATATGTGTGGACAAAAAGCAGTAGCTTTACCTGCAGGTTCACTGAACTAGAGCAAATGTAAAACTTATCAGTGATTCTTACGTGTTGATTTTGACTGCATCATCCCACACGCAGTGCAGAGGTCTTGCTGAATCAGAATGTCAGTCTGGGTGATGGAGGCAGTCACATTTACATGCAGCGAGGCCGGCATCAACACACAGCGCTGAGTCACGATTACATGCCCCTGAAGAGGTATTGTTCATTCTGTCTAGTTGGAAAACATCTCTCCAGGGATGTGACCTTAGCTGCTGACAAAGATTCTGACCTTTGCATCATATTGTCTGTTAACACATCACAAACTGCTCAGATGTACGAAGTTACAGCATTAAAAACGAGAATATCTAAAGCAGCCATTCTGTTGTGGTGAAAGTGATGTTTAGTCCACGAATAAAATTGTGTTTTTAACAGGGATCTACTGTAGCATCTGAACTGGCTCATGGTAATAAAACAAAGAGTTTTTTTTGTAGTTGTTATGTGTTGTTATGAAGCAGTTGGACAGAAAAAGCAGCTGCGGAGAAAAATATGAAGCATATTCTTACTGACAATGAGAGACAGAGAAGAATGAAATGTCTTTCATACAAAACTGTTAGAAGTCACACTAACAGGCTATTCTTTGAAATGTACACTGGGTGGTGATGGCAGGAAAATCACAAGAAGTCCTCTGCAGCACAGGATGTGCTCTCCACAATCCACTGGTATGGTGAACGGTCATAAAACCGGTCAATTATAATAAAATAATATTAAATAATAAAACACAGAAATGTACATTTAAATTTAACATATTCCAGATTTCAGGTTCTACTCAGTAGCGTTAACCAGCCATGTCAGCAGTCCCTCTTCCTAAAACAGGCCTCTGGTGTCTGCATTTTGTTCCTGTTACCTGTACACTGTGACTACAGCCCTAACAACTGCAGCAAACCACTTCCACCTAAAACACTGCACAGCAGCAGAACTCACAAACACACCTTGCACTTCGAGTTGAATTCTGTTTAGTAGGTGCATTGCATCACTAAATCACACAATAGCTCCAGGAATGCACTCAATATCAACAGACGGTTGACAACTGTAGAAGTGTATTCAAGGGCAGAATTTGTTTTAAGACTGCACGGCACAGTGGCTGGCACTCTCCTGCTAATGTTGGCCCATTACCATATATCTGCTTGCTGTCTGTTGATTGCAAATGTAATGCCCTTCAAGTGACAAGCTAACATGCTGTTTGTTATAAATCAGGAAATCCACACAAATCGTTACTCACTGCTGACGGGAGGAGTGACGTCTCTCCTCGCTCACTCATTGCTATAGAATCATGGTTTATAGGAGCGACGTGGCAGGCAGGTGCTCAGGGGCCCGTCCCATGTGGCCCATGATTGATTGTCAGCTTGGAGTGCTCACCTGTGCAGCCTCCAAAGATTCTGGGAGATAAGCATATTCAGGGCTGCCCGTCTTGACCTTTGCACGGTAATTAAGGGATTGAGCTCGATGAAAAGAGCTGAGTGCTCATGTGCTACACGATGCTGCACTGGACCTCAGTGAGTTGTCCACATCACAGCAGCCAGAAATCAAATCTTTTGAATTCAGCATGTGTTGTCAGTAGGGTTGCATAGTAGCAAATACAAAAAACAATCAACAATAAAACAAACAGTAACTGATAGATAGATCTACTGTGCTATTGTAAGAATTGGGATAATTACTAATTGAAATATACTGTTTGAATCTGAAACCTATAGTAGGAGGAGGAGACCCGTTTAAAAAAAAAAAAAAAGACTCTGCAGAGAAATGTCTTCTGCTCTGACATCTGTGACCCCTCCACTGCTGCATGAGCTTAATCAGTGTGTTCAACACTCACTCACTCTGCGGAACATCTGACAAACCAAGCAACTAAACTGGAACACACTCTGAAATTGGAATTAACAATTTACGAGAGATAACATATATGGCAGTAGTCAAAATCTGTCAAATTTGGTCTATTAAGCCGATCCAAAAGAATTTTTTCTTTTCTCCTCCCTGTCCAATCTCTAGCCAAAATTTCAGGTCTTTTCAGGATGCTATAGTATGATTGGCACATGTTCATGATAAGCATGTCAACAAACAACATTACAACAGGATTACTAGAGTGTATTTATGCCTCGAAGCAACACGGAATTGAGTTTAAACCCCTCTTCTGATGGGAATGTCAAAGCTCTTGTGCTGAATTGTACTTGAAACTCCAGCCCCAACAAATTCTTAATTTCCTACACCCACACTGCTCTGTCCATCTCCTGAATCCCATTTTAATCTTTACTGTTCTGTTTCTTTACTTTACTTTGACCTGACCTCAAGTAATTACCTGTGTGACCTTAAATGACCTTTAGTAGTTACTAAAATAATTAGTGACTGATGCTTTTTCTCATTATGTTTTAAGAGTCTTCCCCAGGTTTCCTCTGAGAGTCTGAACAAGCGTTCCGCTCAGTTGATTGCTCCTACATGTAGAAAAACAAAGAAACGAAGCAATGCAAACATTAAAGCATTAAAGCACATTGTTTAACTGCTTGATTTCTTTGGTTGCCTAGAATCAGCTTGCTGCCAATTGAACTAAATTAAAGCCTTGTGTTCCAGCATCAATAAAACTGCTCCAGGGACAGTAGTTGCAGACTGAATAATAAAACAAAATTGTAAATCAATATTACTGTAATCTAATGCAACCTAAGACAAAGACAGATCTGACAGAGACTGCCTTAACATGTCATCTAATGTTGACCTACGCCTGCTACTTGGCTATAAGGTAAGTATTTAGATGACACATGTTATAACCATGGGTAATTTATATGTATGTAAAGTATACTTGGCATACTCTGTGTTGCTTATCATTGTTGCAATGTCAAAACTGAAACTACAGTCACATCTCATTTTCTAACCCTGATGTTCACCAACACTTTTCTTTAAGGGTTTAACACTCAGTTGCAAAAGTTATTTTTTATTTTGCTCCATCTGAGTATCAGAAGGTTATGCATTAAATAATGATACTTTTTGTGTGTGATTCATTTCCTATATTAATGTGTGGCAATCTGCTTTTCTATCCAGGGAAATGCAAAACTCCACAGGACACCCTTCTTTATCCCTTACATCTAAGTTCCTTTAATTTTTCCACTGCTGAAAGCTTGTTAATTTTAGGATATGTTTTGCCCTGGTTGTCAGAGCTACTACAAGCTCTGACCAGTTTGAACCATCATCTAAGGAGCTCCATCAGCTTGGGCCAGTCTTAAAGCTTGGACACACTACAATTTAAAACTTTTGCAGCAAAATCTTTTTTCCAATTTCAATTTATTCCAATGAAGAGGACCTGCTGGAGGAGGCAAAGTTAGTCCGGACGAATGTTCCGCATAGAGTCCAACTTTGGTGAGTTGAATAGCAAGTCTTGACAGCGCTGACCTTTGAGGGGAAGGAGGGCCGAAGAGTCCTAAATAGAG
This sequence comes from Nannoperca australis, assembly GCA_036023655.1. Lineage (NCBI taxonomy): Eukaryota > Metazoa > Chordata > Actinopteri > Centrarchiformes > Percichthyidae > Nannoperca > Nannoperca australis. Next base: position 4,203 of record JAVQJD010063258.1, on the reverse strand, counting down.
GAAGCTATCATTGCTTACAGCAGAAGCTGTGCTGCACCATTGACTTTCCTTTAACCTCTTCTGTCAGAGTAGAAACTGTTCCAGAAAAGAGCAATAGTTTGCAGACTGGAGTCTGTGGTAGAATAACAACTTTTGAATATTCTATGTGAACTTTATAACTGACCGTTAGCAAGCTGTTACAGTTACTATTCTTATTATGTGTGCTAGTACAGTAAGTCATGTCAATGAGCATGCGTTATACAAGGATGCAGGTGTAACTGAGCTCACGCAGACACTTGTGAAACTGGCTAATCACGCAGCCCCTTGACTCTGTATTGAGTTGTGTTGGGTGGAGGAATGATGGATAGGACACCTGCATATGTTAATGTGCTTCCATAATTGTCTGGATAAAAACAAAGTATATATTCTGGTCAGTCGCACAGTTGCTTCAGCACAAGGGCTAGCTAGCTTGTTTGTCTAGTGCACTATTTCACAATATATGACTTTTTAATTTAGTGCTGTAAAAGACTATACGTCCGCTTACAATGCTATGTCACAATGTCAAAGTTGCACAGCCACCAGTAGTATTTTGTCTACTGAGAACTCCACTGGACTCCTAAAAGAAAGGGGCCATTGTGAATGTTATCAGATACACCCGTATCAGAATGTCAGCTGTGAGAAAGGTCGGTTGACTGGTGTCATTTTAGTCAATACCATTTCAACTGAGTGTTACAACTAAATAACCACAATACACATTGTGTTTTTAAGTAATGCCACTCAACTGTGAGGTTTGCGTATTTAAAGACTCAGGTTAACCTCTTGAATCTGAGTCTGAGACTGCAATGCAAAGCCAAATCAATTTGGCCTCTTTCAGGCAGACGTAGTAGGAGCAGCACAGGTGTTACTAATAACATTAACGAGGGCTGTGTCCCAGTAAGCCATGGCAGTGTGACAGTGGGCCGACATGTGCAATAACAGGACCCTAAAACTGAAGGAGCTAAAGCAGCCGTCATTCATTTCATCATTTACACTGCTGACATTGAACAAATTCTACCAACCTCACTTCATTATTTTATGTAACTCTTGGTTACAGTTGCTTCTGACATACACACAAAAACATATACATCAGGAAACAAACCAATCATCCCTGCTGTGACAGCCATGGTTTCTATTTTATTTGACCATATTTGAATCACTTAGATACGCATAGCAAGTCAAATAAAAAAAAAAAGAGAATGTACTAAATTTAATAAACACACCCACCAACAGTCTGAACCAGTATATATAGACTCAACCAGCCCTGACTGAAGTGTAAGCTCCAAAACTGAGTTAATATTTAAAGTGAACTGTCAAGATGTGATACCCCTGCACTTACAACAAACATGGAAGAGGCATACCACTGGCTTATTTGAGGCAAAAAATGCATTCACCCTCCTATCACTTCTTTCTAGAAACAAGCTAACTGCTTATCGGAGGTGGAGTGAATATTGTTCTTGGCATTTTTCTTTACATGTCTGCTGTTTGTCTACATCTGTGTGACTGGGTGGAAGGCTGAATGTGATAGCCAGCCAGCCGGGCTATTGACCTTGGAAAACTACCTTCTGGCAACAGATCTGCTTCCTGCATTGATTTTTATTTTCATGGCTGGGTTATTTGGGTTTCTACCCTCGAGTCGCAGCTCGGCTGCCACCAAGGTCAGCTGGAGAGACAAGGAATCTGTTTTTGTTTCCATCAGTTTCACACTGTAAGTAGATATAGATGTGTTGTCTCAATCTTCTTATCTGTTTACTCCATCTGCTATTACCTCCACAAACTCCATACTATGTTTCATTATTACTTTTGAAAGAAAGTGCGCAAAATAAAGTTATTTATTTTTTCTGTAACACTAAATGCATTTTTCTGACCACTAAATACCTACATTTAGTTTTGTAAAAGAACTTATCTTTTAAATGTGAGAAAATGTGTTCCTATGGATCATAGGATAATAACATGGATGTGATAGGTAGATATTACATGCCAATACAGATTACATGAACTAGGAGAAGTGACTTCCTGGTCAAAAAGTAATGTTTACACTTTCTGCACATATATAACATGTTTATGTAAGTCAAATTGATTTCATGGAGCAGAGGCTTGTGACTTTTGCTTTCTGTTTTCCCCCTAAGTCTGAATTTGTTGTTGGAGCAGCTGAAAACACCAAAGCACAGAAAACTAGTCAAGCCATTTGTTAAAACTGGACTAAATCTTGTAGATTATAATCTTTCATCAAATTCATATTTACCAGACAGTGTTATTGATTTTATCATCTAACTCTCATCAAGAAAGCAAATTATCATATTTCCAAAATGTCGATCCCATGCCGTTCGTAAAGTGAACATTATGTAAATGTGATGTTTCACAATGCTTAATGATCTGAATATATTTGACCAGATGCCATTTATTATGTGAGAAGGTCATCATCACTGGTAATAGTCATCTTCAAGATACTGACTGTAGTCTAATCTTGAGTCTAGCGTGATTTACGTCAGGTCTGGTGACCAGGTGAATGTCCCTTTTTTAAGTTCTGGAGTTAGATCTGGAGTGCAGTGGAAATAACATCTTGTGATGAATATAATGAATGTAAACAACTGGATTTGATTTCGAGGCTTGAGGCAACGCATGCTCCATCTGATCAATACAATGGATTTATTATTCGAAGTTCTCAGTTGTTTTCCTGAGTATTGCATATTTCGGCTTCACAGAGAGAGAGAGAGGAGATAATGATACAGAGGAGAATCATACAGCCCTTTCTGTATTCAAACAGGAACTTCAATACCTCATATTGTGTTACCCACAATCTGGCCCTGAAAATACTCATTGCAATAAGTACCATCTAGAAAATCACACAGCCTGCTTTCATGATTACAGTGATACATTCAGTAGTAAACTTTCCTCCGGTGCTCTGAAATGAAAGACACATGAATGAGACTAACTTTTTCTGTCTTAACGCCCCATCATCACATATACACACACACACACACACACACACACACACAAATACAGTCCTAATGTTGTGAGAAATTATGTTAAAGCCTTTTTGATTTACAACGTACAGGCCTGCATCAACATGGGAATCACCTTCAGCTGCTGGAGACCCAGAGTCTACTTTTAAAAAAGTGATGGATGAGGAAACTACATTCAACATATGATTTGATCCAACAGCAGGCACGGGGACTGACCTGTCTGTCTGAGGATGAATGTATACATCTCGAGTATCCAATCAAATCCCAGGGATGATGAACTGACCTCCTCTCTGCCTCATCTCACAAACAGGTATCATAACTCTTAATAATGCCAACTGGATGGACTTGTTCCACAGTGGAGAGGCTGACCTACCTTTGACCTACTTCTACCATGAATCACCAGCATAAGCCACAACAGGCAAGATGTCCCCATCCCCCCATCCTGCTCCTCTCCGCTGTGCTCTGTCCAGTGAGGTCTCACCTCCATTTTCCACCTGAATAAAAGCTGCCTGGGGCCCGCTGAACAGGACTAAGAAAAGATCAAAGAACATGCTGCACCAGCATGCATAGATTGACCACAGAAAAAAAGACAGAGGTTTTTTTACACCCCTCAAGACATTCCAGAGATAATATTTTGCCCATACCAACTGAGTACATTTGCAAATAATACGGAATAAAAATAATAAAGGCACTAATTGAAAACATTTAATAACACAAGGTATAAATCACCACCTTTAAGGACACTGCAAGTTAATATTTGACATTTAACAGACACTTTAAGCGACAGCATAAGAGCAGACATACTGTATCATAAGAGAAATGTATCGGGCTAAATGCCACGTCTAATTTTCACTTCACTCTCAGTTGAAATCTATCTGCTCGTGCTGTTATGTTTACCTTCTAAAATCACTTATTGATTCATGTTCTCCTTTGGTAACAGAATCAGTCAAAACAGAGTTGCCAAAGGACACAATCAATAGTTTTGACACAATATCTATTGTAAACTGAAGTTTCTCATCGACTTACAATTGGCATTTTAAACAATAGTATTTCTCCAGTCATCATTCATTTTCGAACCTGCCGATCCCGTTCAGGGTTGTGTGGGGCTCGACAAGACAATACAATGTATTTTGACAAATTATATCTTTTGTTTGTACCCATGTGTTTATGTTTGTGAGTAGGTGTATGTGTGTGTGTGTGTGTGTGTGTGTGTGTGTGGGGG
>JAVQJD010063255.1:0-16040 GCA_036023655.1 Nannoperca australis | reverse complement strand
CACACACACACACACACACACACACACACACACACACACACACACACACACACACACACACACACACACACACACACACACACACACACACACACACACACACACACACACACACACCCTTTTGTTTAAAACTGTCCCAGTGACACTGAAAATAACATGCTGGATGATATAACTACAGTTTGTCTGTACATGGCTGCTACGTAGCAACGATATATGGTTCATTCCTGATAATTCCACATTTGGGAACAGCTAAATGTTTTAGGGCGGTCCTGAGACTGAAAGCGCCAATGTGGATGAATGTTACACATGCAGGGAACACAGAGAACATAATAGACCTGGAACATATACATGAAGAAGAAGACATCCAAGTGGCGGGTAGAAAAACAATGGTAATTATTAAATTTTGCACCCTGCCTACATGATAGGAAATGAAGCTGCTCGGCTAGCAAACAATGGGTGCTGCTTGTGGTCATTTACAGCCAATATGCAACAACCCAGCCCACTACCAGGCTTTGGAACAATGTGGGTTGACCAATACTGTAAAACGTTTAGGTCACATTTGCATAAAATGTTTCCCCCTCACCAGAGAACCTGACCTGAGCAAGCCGACCAGACAGTCAGACTGATGTCTGAGGTTAAAGTCTAATGATTACAGTCTGTAAGTGAAATGTGTCCATCCCTTTATGTAGGCAGGTGAGAGGTGTGTCTGTTGTTGTGTGGGTTCTCATTTGCAGTGCAAATACAACTTCCATTTTATTCCCAGTGTGCTCTGTAAACACACAAGGCATGAATGAGGCATTATGACGCTGGTTTGGTTAATGATTCATTGAGAGGGTATTTAACACAAGGCTGCTGTGTAACATTTATGGACCAATTTGCAACAAACCAATGCAGGCATCACAAGCTCCTTTCAGGGCTCTCTTCCGCCACAGTGTTTCCACTAGTTCCGCTTTTTCTTAGCAAAAATGGTGCAATTCTTCCCTCCAAATGAGCTTATTACTCACATGTGCATTTAAACCATCTGCTAAGCCCCACCCCCTTTCGTTACTTTTGCCACACCTGTCAAACATGGCAACATTTCAGACAAAGACACAAAGAAGGCTTCAATGTTCACCACAAGATCTTACCAGTGGTAGCAGCTAGCTAGCTAATTGAGCTAACGCCAACTCTGGAGGACTTTTGAATGTTTCATGTCGACTCGTTTTAAACCAGGAACCCTGTAAAAGGAGTCTTATAGTATACGCACTTGATGGCTCCATATCGTGCAAAACGTTAGCATCCTCACCACTTGATGATCCATGTAGGAGACACTGAAATGAAGGAGCATTGTTCTTGAGAGCTAGTTAGTCCTAGTATTTTAAGTATGACATGGAGAAATGTAAAGGGTGCTGGAGTGGAAACTTCCCCAAATCTCATATAGTAGCATCTTGGCGTTGACACAGTGTGGAACTGCTTCACAGTAAACGTGGTATTGTGATTGTACTATAAAATTATAGAAATATGAAATGCTGTTTGGCTTTGGGAGTAACTCTGGGTTTGATTACTACTGTAGGCAGCAGTAAACTATTTAGCCGGACATGCTAATGTTTGCAGCTTACATGAGAGCGTCCGTTACACGTTTGATCTTCTAATTTATGGGGTTTGGAAAGGGAAACAATAGAAATCAAAAGCTTTACAGACGTGCCTACGACAGGACATACCAAGTACTACTCAGCCTGTGAAAACAGCCGTTTAATGTCTTCTGTGGCTCTGGAGGAGCTCTGTCAAGTCGAAGGAAATGTCCTCAGGGTTATCTCCTTATCGTTTATTGTCTTGTGAGTCCCCAATAGGGCTGCAACTAATAAATCTTTTCCTTATCGATTCATCTGCGGATTATTTTCATTGTTTATAGATTCATTGCTTAGTCTATAAAATGCCAAAACATTTAAAAAGCGCTCATCACAATGTCCCAGAGCCTTCGTCTTATTCCTTTGTCCACCCAACAGTCCAAAACCCAGACTCTTCATTCACTGTCAAAACTGGCACAAGAAAAGCAGCAGATCCCCACATTTAAGAAGCGGGAACCAGCAAACGTTTGACATTTTTACTTGAAAAAGGACCATTCATTGATTAAATTATTTAATTAAATTCAAGCAGTCTCATAATTAAAAAGCATAATTGAGGAACCCTGAATTAAAACCATAATCCGCAGCCCTGCACGGCTCTGCACAGGTTAGGTATTCCAACTATGCAGCGGTCGCTTTGGCTTCCCACACTTTGAATGGAGTCAGCGAGGGGCAAAGGGAGCGAAGCAATGGAGGAGAAAATGACAGCCCAACACACACCGACACAACTGAGGACACATGCAGTGATGCTTAGTCATTCCTCTCAGTAGTATGTAACTAAAACACACGCACGTGCACGCGAGCACACGCGGGGTGAACTAATGAATCTCTATCCTGACATTGCAGGGACTAAGACAACACTGCCTGAGGAGAGGAAACCGCTTGTGCAAACTGGCACGCACTGGTTGAATACATCATCTTCCTCAGTGCGCTCTTCTTCACGTGCTCTCTGGATGCATCACGCTCCTCCACCTCTGGACTTTAAAAAGAGCCCAATGTTAATGGCTCAGAATAAGTGCGATGCGCAGGCCTTCATTATAGCAGCAGATATTGACACCACTATCTCTGTCGGTGACACTGGCTCCTTGTATATAAAATATTACAGAAAACAAACTTTTAAACTCATGAATTATTCCTTGTAATACAATGATCCCTGACGACAACGATGACACCAACAATCCATTACTTCCTGGTACCTGGCACTGCGTCAGGGAAAAGCAATACTGTGACCAGGTGACACAGCAATACAGTCATAAGTGCCCCCGGCACATTGCTACTACTGTTCAGGTATTTATGCAGCTGTAATAAAATCAATGTAGTAGAACAATCTATCTCCACTATAATAGCTACTACTAGACATAATTACATACAGTATAATTACAGTCATGTCATGTGAACAAGGTCACAGCACAAAGATATCTATTGTGCAGAGACTTGCATAAGTAGCGCTCCAGCTAAAAGTAAAGTCTTTATTTGTTTAGAATGAATAATAATTGCTGTTCACACAACCAGTCTTTGGAATCCAAACGTAAAACACGTCTCAAGGATCGGAGGCAGAAACAAAAACGACAAGCAGCTGAAGGTTGTGGTGTTCTGGAAACAGTCAGGTTTGTTGATGACAAGCCTGGACGTTCACCACACAGCCGGTGCCACGGTGTTCCTGACACAGAACGATACAAGAAGGGGAGGACGGGGGGAGGAGTGTGTGTGTGTGTGTGTGTGTTAATGTGAACGCAATGTGTCGCAACCAGCAGTGGTGTAAAACAAAAGACACAAAACAGTCAAACAGGAGAGACAGAACAGACCGGAAAAGAGAGGAGGTGGTGATAAAAAAAAATGTAAAAAAACTTTCAAAGCAGTAAATTCCCAGAGGGTTACTATTCTCGGTGTGGCGAGCATACCTCCCTGGCACAGCCCAGATAAAAGTGCCTTAATGCTGCTGATAAGACGGGGAGAAAGAAAGGGAAGGAGGGAGGTCAAAGGGAGAGTGCGGAGAGGAGAGGACGGAATAAGGACAAGCAGGAAAACAGAGAGGCAAACTACAGAGTGCACGGACGTGAGAGAGGACAGGGAGATGCCGTAGAGACCTACAGAGGTGTGAGGCATGCTGGGACAAAGACAAAGCCTCTGCGTGTAATTGAACTGACAATTTGAGGAATTAATTATTAAATCTATAATTCAAAAGACTCCAGTCAGGAACATTAACGTGCTTCTAGGCCTCGTGAATTCTCCATTACACTCATCCTCTGTCCTGCTTGACAGGAGCCATTTATCAAAAAAATACCCCAAACTAAAATCTACACCAGCTTTAATGAATGCAGCGTACAATTAACACAGCTCACGACTGGGCTTGATGCAGAATGAACTGTTTATTTTCCAGTCTACACTCGCGTCCAGCTCTTTACTGTGTGTGTGTGTGTGTGTGTTTGCGTCTCGTCGCTGCATTATGAAGCAATTCCATCAATTTCCTTTTGTGCTGACATGGGCACTTCTCTCCTTCCTGCAAAACCTCTCTCTCCTTCACCTCCCATTTATTCTCCCCTGTGCCCTTCACTCATCTGCCCCTCCGTCACTGGTCTATCTCTCAGCATGAGCCTTTCTTTGTGTCTGTCCCTCTGGGCCTTGCAGATTCTCCCTGCTCTGCCTCTGTTATCCTCGTCTTTCCTCTGAGCTCTCTGGCTGAACTGCTCTCTCTGTCGGTCGTCTCAATGCTGGGATTTTTAAAGCTCCTGCTGCTGCTACAGGTAAACCAAGCCCAGGACTCACTGGTATGGAAACAAGGGCTTGTTTAGGAAGGTGACTGGTAAGACTGGTATGTGTGGTGTGATAAGCGACTGGGGTAGAATGGGGCATGTAGACCGGTAGTGGAGGGACTATAGCTGGTGCTTGGACTGGGTCTGGCGCTCAGGGTAACTAGAAGCAGGGATGTGCCTGGGGCTGAGGCTGGGTTTGAGATTGGGACAAGGCAGGTTAGGGGGGAGGGGCAGGTCACAGGATGTCGGCTGCAGTACCGGGTTACAGGAAGGAGACAGAGTCTGGGGTGAGGTGACTAGATCTGGATCGGATAAACCGAGCCTTCTACGCAGCCCAGCTATATGGAGCCTCCAGGAGGAGAGGGGGGAGGAAGGACTAGATGTCGGGGAAGATGGAGGCGGAGAAGGGAGGGAGGAGCAGTTGTGTGCGCTGGGGGAACCCAAGTCTAGCCTCACGAGCCTGTCGCTCATGCGTCTGAATAAGGACTTTACTGGGGAGGGACGAGCAGGGGGACTCTGGGGGGGTGCTTCTGGCTCTGTCCTGCCTTCAGCATCTGGCTCTGGAAGACAACACAGCCAACCTGCAATTAGATCTGGCAACTTTTAGCTGCCAGCACCACAAAGATCCCCTTTCCTAAAGCCATTTCAAATTCCACAGTCCTCCTCCTGTGAGTAAAGCATTCTTAAATGTAGTTAAAGATCCCCTCCACACATCTTTAACATGTAAATAAATTGCTCGACAACAGCGGTTTCCTGCTTTACTGTAAAGTCCATTCTCAGTGTGCATGTGCTGCAGGCTTCAAGTTTTCACGTCACACTTTTGCAAGTTGAACTTTGGACTATTTGTGATGTCTCAAATCACGCCTGAAAATGGGATTTTCAATTACCACATGGAAACTTTTGACTTTCAGCAGATGAATATGACAACATCCTTCTGGTGTCAAACTCAGACATCCTTCTGCACAGTGACGCTCAAACATTCAGCTGTGGGAACAAGAAGACAAACATGTTTTTGAGTGGAGGGGAACTTGAATATCTGCCTTAGATCAAGTGAACATCTTACAAAGTTAGTGTGTTTAGTGTGAAATTCCCTCTTAGTGCTTAGTGCCGTAGCAGACAGTAAGAAGCTTGGTAACTTGATTTGTCCGCCTCAGATTAGCTGCAGCCGAACATAAGGAGTCATTTTTGCACAGAATAAGGACTGTGGATTTTGTTCCCCATCGCTTACATTAGAATCATGTTAGGAAGAACTCTCAATTACAGCGATCAATAACCCTTTTTAACGAACACATGGGCAAGCGAGTGTTTTACCGTGGTCACATGTATATAGCTTTGTAAAAGTGTAAAGACACATGAATGTAGAAAGGATGAAGAGCAATTAAAGCTCAGTGGTTTGGGAGTTGCATGTCAGAGCCTGCTGGGTGCGCAGGGTAAATATGCTGAAAGAAATTCACAGATAAGCATATCAGTTATCATGCTTCACAATCAATATCACTGCAGCGGCAAGCCCCGGGGACACACAGCATGTTTTTAATTAAAAATCAGCAAGAAATGCCTCGCAAGCCAGAATAAAGAGACGAATGTATGTTCAGTATCTTCACATTTGGGTGGAAACTCCAGTCTTTGGTGTTTTTCGTTTGTTTCAACACCTTTCAGTTTAAATGACTCCTCTTTCTCCATAAACATCTACCATCCTTGGTGACACGACTAGCTCGTTGTTTCCACCGTTCCTCCAACAACAGCGATATTATCAGCTTGCGTTTATGGCACGCCTTTAAGCCCCAAGCTGGCAAAGTTCAACAGCCTCTGTTAAAGAATGTCCCACGTTCACCTGATGCAATGGCTTCACTCCTCCCTGTTCCTTAGTTTGTACAACGCCATCACTACCTTTCCCCTCCTTCCTCCACCATCAGCTGCTGCCTTGTGGTTTGCAGTGGTCAACAGTCCACTTTCTTTCTTCCTTTCACTTTGCCAACTGCCTCACCCTCCCCTACCCTCCCCTCCATCTCTCCCTCTCTCTTTCCGTATTGGTCCAAAGTGCTGCTTCTCATCCGGTCTCCCTCCTCCCCCCCTCCCTCCATTCATTCATTCATCTTCCCTAACCAACTCTGAGCTGAGAAATTCTGACAGACTCTGTAACCGAGCGCCTGGACTCCCACTCTCTCACCCCTTACTCCCTCCCTCCATCTTCATCCATCAACTCTCATCCAGCCAGGTTTCAAAACAGGAGAGAGGAAGGTTTCAGCTCGCCAGGCTGTGCGCTCGCTCTTGTTTCGCCCTCGTTTTCTCGACTTGTCACCATCTTTTTCTCGGCCCACTTATACCCTCTTGTTGACGGAGCCTGGCTCTGGAGCCCAGGGTCCGGTCTGGCCTGCTGTCCTGTCTAATCTAGCCAGCAGACGTGATCAGAGGCTGGCCACATTCCACCCAGAATGCCCCCTCCCTCCAACTCTCTCCCTCTCTTTTATTTCTTTCTCTCTCTCTCTCCAAAGCTCCCCAGCTTGGGCCTCACTCTGCATTCCTCCTTCACTAATACTATTCCCACTATCCTCCTCTCTCTCCCCCTCTTGTTGCATTCCTATCACACTTAAACTACTCCCTCTGCTTTCCCCAGATCGCTAATTAGATGCCTTGCCTAAACAATGCCTTATACATCACTCCCTCTTTAATATTGTTTACTCGCTCTCCCTTTCATCCTTTCATCCTTCCATCTCTCCTATTAGGCCAAAGATATGTTCCTCCTCCACGCATTCCTCCCCCAGTGCTATGAATCCATCGTTCCCTCACTCATTACATACAGCATCCTAGGGAATAATTCATGCTCTGTGGAAAACTTGAAATCCATCTTTATTATTTTCAGACTGTGCTCCGAAACTTGTCTTCTGCGCTCCTCTGGGACATCCCATTACACCTGCCAGCACTTCCATCTCTCTCCTTAATCCTTTCATCTCTAGCACACAGTAGAAATCTCTCCCTCCTTACATGATGTGGCGTTCTCTCTATTCTGACTTTTTATGCTTCGTCTCTTTCATCAGAGTCTTTTTCTCTACCACACTGTGTTCCTTGCTCCATCGGGCTAGAGCATCTCTCTCTGTAATTCACTCAGTACACTGCTTATCACACTCAGAGTTGCTTTAATGCTCTCTCTGCAGGGCGGGTAGACTTTGCGTTGTACTTTCCCACTGTACATTATGTTTTCTCTGTCTGGATGACTCATGCTCTGGTTACTAATTACTAAGGCAGTCCCTGCTGGGATACGCAAATACAGGCATTCCTGTCCCTCTCCATACTTTCCTCCTCTCCCTTACAGGTGACCAGTTACGAGCCTTTCAGGACTGAAACTGTGTGAGCGGTGAGCAATGTCACCAAACAAATCCACACCCTGAAAAGGACATTTTTAAAAAGCAGCTACCACTTCATGGAAAACCACCTGGAAACTCTGTGTGTGCATACAGGCAAACATGGCGTCACTTAAACACAGGAAAATCTCTTCTGCGCACCAATAAACCTGGGCATGACTCACAAATGTTCACAGTATTTTCATGAGCAGCAGTGCAAGAATGTATTATAATAAATCTTTTTTTACACTACTCATATCAACAGTTGGGAGTTCAAAAGTCTATTTATTGACCGATAGTAACTTTTTCAAAATAAACAACAATCTTGATATGGGTCCCTTAGATTTGAAGGGGATTTTTACAGTTGAACTTGTCAGTGCTTTCTGGTGGTCAAACTATGGTGACAGAGTTTCTAAATGGCCTCAAACCTAGCTTGGAATTAGTGTACTGAGATTTCTTTACGCTTCTCATAAATGACAAAGAAAAGCAAATCTAAGCATTTTGAAGCAGCTGGAACCGCTAAGTGTTTGACATTTCTACGACTAAGATAAAAATAGTTGGCAATTAATTTCCTTTCACTCGACTAATCGTTCAGCTCTAATCATACCACTTATTCCTTTTAATCTAAGCTACGTAGAAGATAAAGGAGTTAAGACAACTAAACACTGACAAGACAGACCGACTGATTCATAAAGCTTCCCAGTACAAAGAGAATTCTTAGAATAATGATGTTTTCTATTCATTTCCCTTTAAGAGTTAAGCTGTGATGACTTCTATAGAGTGGAATTACAGAAACTGATGAAATCGGACCAATTTTAATATCAAATAGATTAAGAACTAAAATGATTAGCATGGTAAATAAATATACCAATCAGCATGTGAACAGGCTGCTGCTGCACAAGTCGGCCCGTGGTTTCAAACATTTTGTAGGCTACTTTTAAAAGTATGGCATCACATAAAAGAGTATTAATAATTACACCATGTCTTAATAGAGACTAAATGATATGATAAGGCCATTACATGCCCCTTATCACTAAGAGTGCATTTTTTTCCTCTTTCTTTTGTTGATCAACCAATCACACCTTTTAAAAGAATGTGTCATACCTAGCAACGGGGTCAACAACATCTCCTCACTAAAGGTAACATTTTCTGTCCCTCCTTGCCCAGAGTGCTCTGAGAATTATTTAAAATCACTCCTAAGCAAGAACTCCTTGCGAGAAATGTTTAGGCTAAGTTGGGAGTTCTCTGGGAGTATTCTCAAAACATTTGTGAATCCAGCCCCTGATGTCTCCCAACAGCTGGCAAACGCTGCGCTTCGTCAACATCGAAAAACAGCAGTCAATGATATGAGAACAGTGACAAAACTTATCATTTTAAAGAGGAACTAACATCAACTACATGATATGATATAAAGAAATACATAACATTTGTCTTTGACAGCTGACTAATGACCACAACGTTCTCTATTTACACAGAGCTTAGCAAAAACAGTGTGGACCAGGAAGTAGCTCTTAACAATGCTCATCTCAGTGAATCATAATGTGCTGCCTGGACTGAGTATCACTTAGACTTTATTGATTCTGATTCAGGTGGTTTGTGTAGCGTCTCTGACACGTACACCAGTGGGTCACAACCTTTTTTGTGCGACACACCCCCACAGCCCTATCAGGTCAATTTCCCAGGTGCCCCCTGGTAACTGCAGAAGGGGTGGGGAATCACTCATCTACAATACTCCTAACTAGCCACAACTACATGAGAATATCAGAATATTAAGTTGTAAAGACAGTTTAGTCACTCATTAAGTCTACCAGTACTGCTCCCAGCATGCTTTGCAGCTCCCATCAGCCTTAAAGAGACTCCGGCATTGTTAATCCACCTATGAACGGGCCTCTTCACTGCTGCCATGACAACCAATAAACAGTGGACACATCACTGCCAGCTCAATAGTCATCAACACACTGTTCACAACTGCTGAGTTGTACTGGTGTGTGTTGAAGGAGCTTTAAAACGGACTGGTAGTTCACTACCAGTAGGCACAAACACTCAGCCCATTTTTCTGCCGTGAACAATACAACGTTAACAGCTGGTTGGTGATGACCAGTGTTGACGCATAAACTACGACAATGTGTGCTTTATTCAAGAACCAGAGCACAACAATACGACGACAGACACTCGCAGCCTCACATCCATCCATCCATCCAACAGTCTGCACACCAGTGAATGAACAAATCCCACAGAGCACCTAGTCTAGGATGTAACGTAGCCTGGATTTAGTCTTCCAGAGAAACAAAATGCAGCGCCAAAAATAACCTCACGACACGCATGGACTGAACTGTGCCGAAACTAGACGCACGCAAGTGCAAATCATTTCAACAGAAAGCCTCTGTCTGAAACCTTTTTATTAGCTCCAAAGCCATTTCCCAGATATCTGTGCAATGAGATTTCACTGCACTATTCCATGAAGGTCTAGTTGCAACAAACTTTGGCCCACACAACTGCCTTGTCTGAAGTCCTGCTCTTGACCAATCACATCAGATCTGACCACTAACCAGCCAAGACATTTACATAATTGCACAGTTACAGTCTCAAAAGGACATAGTAGTAATAAAACGGTATTATAAGCAAGCTTCTGACTACAAGACTGAAAGTCTGGACTGAAATGCTTTGGTGCACTAAACAAAAACGGGTTTAGTGGAATTACTCAGCAGGCAGAGCTCAACGCTGTGATACGGTAAGGTTTCACAGGTGTGACTAAGAGTGACCCTCCCACTGTGACCCCACAAACCTCCACTATGACCTTCCTCCAATGCTGCTGATAACATGCAAGAGTTTGGAGTTGACTCTGTTTGAATAACAACAGACATGGTCATGAAGGACTTATCATTAAAACCATTTCTCCATCACAAACTCATTTGACAAGACATGAGACACTGTACTTAAACATTAACAGTGCTTAGTGTTCAATGTTAAAATGGCTCCGAGTTGGCACTCATCAATGATACTAAACTTGCAGCGCGGTGGCTCAGTGGTTAGCACTGTTACCTCTGGGTTCAAATCCTGGCCAGGGCAGGGAGTTTCCACTTTCTCCCTGTGTTTGTGTGGTGTTAGGTTCATTCTACTTTGGGCGCCCCCGCTCCTTACGATGGCTTAAAAGCAGAGAATCATTTCATTTATAATTTCCCTACGAGGATCAATAAAAGACAACTTAACTTACTTCCAGTGGGCCAAATCTGGCCTGCGATAGTGTGCCGGGTGGTCCACTGACCATTTTCTAATTCACAAAAAAAAATTATTAATTCACACTGAGAATTGTTTTGTTTATACAAATTAGTAAACGTTCTACAATGTCCCTTGGCTGTTAAAGTTGCACATTAGCCTATCGATGATCTGTGTAGTGCAACTGGTGACTCTCGCTTTCTGCAAAAAGCTCACATACACACGACCTGCACGAGGCACGTAGGAGACGTTTGCCTTCAGGGCTGTCTGCAGTCCTAGCAGAAATTCCTGAGTGCAAACTTCTCCCGCGTGCCTGCACATGGCTACTGGATTTGCCTCTTGGCAAAGCCTAAACCACTGTGTTTAATTACCAAATGACAATTTCTGTATGCAAGGTTGCTAATGTCAGGCACCATCACGAGCCAAAACATGCTAGCTTCAGTGCAGCGTTGCTGTCTGGTAGCACCACAAGATGTCTGATAAATGTTACTTATGTTTGTTTATTAACTGGCCCTCGGGCAAAGCAAGTGTATCCTAGGCTATAGAGCCATGACTAGAGATAATAACTACGTCTGCAGATAGATAATAAATCATCTATAAGTTGCCAATTTGCTGCATCCGCACGCTGCAGAGCCTTTTAAGCTGGGACCAACTGGTGCTTAGCAGGAAGGTGAAGGGGGGTAGACAAATCAGGAGGGAAACCAGGGTCTGAGGGCAATGAGGTCTGCAGGGGGTTGTGACTGCATTAGTGTGTGTGTGTGTGTGTCTTATGTCTTTCTTCTACCTTGAGTGATGTGTGATGCCTGCTTAACTGTTATGTGTTTTTGTGTGTGTGCGTGTATGTGAGCAGCAGTGTGCACAGCGTGGGGCTAGTGTCTGGAGCGTGTAATTGAAACACAGTCCCATGCAGCGCTACACAGTGACCCCAACTAATCTCCTCCTGACAAAGTGGCTTAGCTTCGATGGGGTCATATGGCACAGCGAGACAGCTTAAACACAACAGAGTGTGCAGCCAGCAGGTCCTGGGGGTCCTCCTCCCTGCATTCAACAGGTCACACTCAGCAACACATTAGCTAGGGTGCACTTCAAATATCAGTTAAACTTCCCCCAGCAGCTGAAAATATAAAGGAACTGCCTGTGATTCCATATACAGAATTTGCAAGACAATAAGTGTAATAGTTTTTGCTAATGTTTATATCAGAGCCAGCCAGGAAGTATAAAACAACAGTAATGTTTGCAATAAGTATAGGACATAAAAAAAACAGGATATCAGAAAAATATTTGTCTCCTCTTTAGTGCGCTTTACGTTGCAGAGAAATTGTCTTTGGAAACAAACACTGCTTCTCAACAGGGTCACTGACCTTTAGATATGTGGCTCCTAAAGGGAGCCCAAGGGGCATAGCTAGAGGACAGGGGGTGTTGAGTAGTTTGTTTGCAACGGCAGCTCAGTGAGGACAAAATACACAGGCAACATGCAGGCTAACATTTTGAAAAGGTAAGGCGATACTCTGGTCTTTTATAATTTTATCTTTTTGATTATCTAGACAAAATACAGAAAGCTTAATAACATTTTTTCCTGTTCAATGGGCGATCCCATATTTCCAAGCTGTACTCTTCAAAGCTAACACAAGACCTTTGTTTGTATTTCCATAGGAAAGCAGATCTGACCTAACAAACAGGTGGAAACTAAGACTCTTTGTTCAAACACCTCCCTTGTGCTTACCTTTCCTCTGCAGGAACAGCCTGAGGAGAGGGCTGGCAGTGGAGATGGCTTTGTGGTAATTGTCATCATTGTTGATGGGCAGGAGGTCGCCGTGCACGTCAGCATAGCCCACCAACAGCTCTACGTTGGGGATGCGGTGAACGTGCTGCAGGAGGCCATAGAACTCATCAAAGCGCCCCGGCTTCGACCGATCCAGCGAGAACCGACGAAACTCTGCACCAAACTGGGATGAAGCAGACGGGCGAACACATGTGAGCACAAACTGAGAAACAGACTTAAGACACCAAAGAAGCCGTGAGAAAGCTGAGATGTCATAAAAACCCACGCTTGCAATGGATGCACGCAATATTAAAGACCCTCTTTTTTCAAGAGTCTGAGGTTTGGGCCCATCACTGTCAAAACCACTGTAGGCGGTATGTAAGAGTCTGCCACCCATGTGGAGACTTTGTGATGTGTGTATGTCTATGTTTCTGTTTGTGCATGCCATAACTTCTAGACTGTACAGCATTGTGTAATCAGGTTGCCTGACAGAATGTTTGGTATGAAGTTGTAAAATTGTAGGCAGTAAGTTTTCAGAATATGTGCATTCCAACAACACGTTGCTGGCTTATGAGTAACGTAGTAATCATCAGTGTGGTCTGACTGGATCATTGGCTGCAGATGCCTTATCTGCAGCCAACGTGTTCAGCTGAGACAGAGCCCAGTGTCCCATTGGTGGTGTTGATGAGAACCACCAAGTGTTGTGGTTACTGTTGCCCAGCACTGACAGATGATGATCTACAACAGGGGTTCCCAACCTTTTTGGACCGACATACCCCCACAGCTCTATCATATGGACCTAAGTACCCCTTTTCATACTCCTTTGATAGAAGAGTATGTTTTTTTTGTAGTTTTGGCCAAGTTTGCATTTATACTGATGCCATGAGTGACAGAAACTTGTTTTAAACATTTACAGTTTGTTTACTTTTAGATTTTTGTTGTCTTTTTTCCAACCATCTACAATTGACTCAGGTTGGTGGAAAATTGAGGCATGTCTTGTGCAGTCAGACTACCACAGTTGATAACTTATTGTGACTATAACTACAACGATCAGCATCACACATATGTGTACTCTTACTTGGAATTTTCCTCCTAAACACAAACGTGGATATATTTTAACCAATCATGATTTCTATTTTTTGCTATATTTTGCTGTAGTTTTGCTTCATAATTTCCCACATACCCCCTGGTACCTGCAGAAGTACCCGTTACATTACCCCTGGTTGAGAATCACTGCTCTACAAATAACTATCAGCCTGGACTTATTATGGGTTGGAAAACAAAACCGGTGTCAGGCCTATTTCGTAGGTAACTGCATTAGGACATAGAAGACAAAATAAAAAGCTGATTATTATGTTGTCTAACAGAGCCCCTGGTAACTGTTTCCCACAGATGTTGTGGCAACAACAAATACAAATAGGTCACAGTTTGTGGCAACGTATGTAGCTCTAAAAACTAGTTTTGAGCAGCAAAATGCGCCCTGGTGCCCCATCCGTCAGCATGGGAGTGTAATCACGCCGCAGGCAGGAGGCAGGTCGCAGGACTCGGGCAGGCTGTACCGAAAACCGCCGAGAGCCTGTCAGAGGGCCGTGTGCCACCTGTGCGAACAGGGAACAGCATGACAAGCAGCTGTTATCGCGTCCCACCGGGTTAATTTCACCATAAACGTCTTCTAATTTATGTCAACTCTCCATGAGGTCGTGCTGAAACGAAAACCCGACTCAAACTTTAAGTCAATATTTAGTAAATGAGCAAAAGGTAGTGGCGGAGGAGAAGGAAGCTGTGACAGGTGACACTGGCTCACTACTGCGGCTTCAGCCGACAATAACCCCCCGCACCTTCAAACTTACAAGCTAGCTATCAAAGTTATCAGATCAACTTAGAATCAAACTACGCCACGGTTAAAATCCAAGTTTTAAGTGTGGCGAGCTACACGCGAACTAGCCAGAGAAACAAACCCCGTGTTGGCTAATTAAGCTTTAGCTTGTATCTGTAATTTGCGCGACATCATAACTTAGCTATCAAGCTAAATTAGCCGGAGTAATAATCACGGGGAGAGTTAAGACCACAAATATAGCAAGTAAACTGACAAACAAAATTACAAAAAACGTCTACTTGTGTACCTTGCTCTTCACCTCCACGGCACTCAGAGAACGGTTGCTCGGCACTCGGTGGTTTTTGTTCATGTTTCGCTAGCAGCGGGACCGCCGCCAAAGCCACTCGTCCTGCCGCTGCCGTCGCCGCTGCTCCGTATCCACAAAAAAAGCCCGTATGTGTTCGCCAGTTGTGTCTCCAGTAAGTCCCCGCGACTTCGCGACGTCCAACGGTTTGCGTTGCCTCTCTACTGAACGCCACAACGGCCGCCAGCCAGCCTACCTCACCCTATAAACTTATCTCCTCTCATACTTGCCGCTGCCACTGTAGCTACACTACTATACAGTACTCTCTCTCTCTCTCTCTCTCTCTCTCTGTGTGTGTGTGTGTGTGGAGAGCTGGCGACACGAGATTTCAAAATAAAAGCCTCAGCCTCTGTCTTTCGCTCACCCTCGACTTCAAAATAAGAGCCTTCTTCTTCTTACCTTCCAGCGCCGTCAGGGAGACTGTCCGCTCACTGGCCAGTGCAAAGAAGTACTCAGCTAATCTTACTAATCTTGCTGTTAAAGTACATAAGTAGCCTATTGGCATCAAAATATTAAAAATATCAAAAGTAAAAGTACACATTATGCAGAATAATCTATATTATATCAGTGGATTGTAATTAGAGATGCATTAATGTGTAAAATGGTAAAGATGCCAAAGCTGCTACTGTAGCTACACTACTACAGTAGTCTCTCTCTCTCTCTCTCTCTCTCTCTCCCTATCTCTGATTGTGTGTGTGTGTGTGTATGTGGAGAGCTGGCGACACGAGATTTCAAAATAAAAGCCTCAGCCTCTGTCTTTCGCTCACCCTAGACTTCAAAATAAGAGCCTTCTTCTTCTTACCTTCCAGCACCGTCAGGCAGACTGTCAGCTCACTGGCCAGCACAAAGAAGTACTCAGCGATAACACATCCTCCATTACTAATCTTACTTAAGTAAACGTACATAAGTAGCCTATTGTCATCAAAATATATCAAAAGTAAAAGTAAACATTATGCAGAATAATCTATTTTATATCAATGGGTTGTAATTAGAGATGCATTAACGTGTAAAATGGTAAAGGTGCCAAAACTGCTACTGTAGCTCTCTCTTTTTCTCTCTCTCTCGCTCTCTCTCGGTCTCTCTCTCTCTCTCTCTCTCTCTCTCAGTCTCTCTCTCTGTCTCTCTCTCTGTCTCTCTCTCTCTCTCTCTCTCTCTCTCTCTCTGTCTCTCTCTGTCTCTCTCTCTCT
>JAVQJD010063247.1:0-32032 GCA_036023655.1 Nannoperca australis | reverse complement strand
CTGCAGTACTACTGTTTTATTCATAGGTGTGTCCTCTGGTGTTGCCCTCTGCTTTAATCTGGTGCTAATGACATAACCACATGCCCCCCTGGCTACCCCCCCCCCCCCCCCGCCCCTGTCCCCTCTATCTGCTGGCTCCTCTCCCCTCTTCTTCCCACCTCTCCTTTCACCACACATCTCAGCCAGCCCTCACAAACCCTCAAATTCCCACTGCTCATTGCATCCCTTTCACTCTCTCCCACAACCGGCCTGTTATCCCCCCCCCCCTCCCTTCCCTGCTCTCTTCCACACAACTACTCTTTCCCACAGAGTGCAGGGTGCCCTTGCCTTCCTCTCTGATTGCCTCATCCCGCTCTATAACTAGAGACTGGGGGCAGTGCGGGCCCCGAAGAAACCAAGACACGTGTTAAGGGACAGCGCAACAGTATGTGAACAACATGTAGCTTTAAGGAGATTTTCTGACCCGTGGATTGGCAGGGGAGAGGAGTAAACCACACTCTCACTCTTGAATCTTGAGACTGTGTGCATTTGCGCATGCAAGCCAGTCCTGTGAACAAACGCATAATTGGAGAAAGCTACAAAAACGGGGCGACCATTTCCTGCAACACGCACGCATGGAAGAAAAGACAGAACAGGGAGGAAAACAAAAAGGAGGGAAATCAAAGAAGGAATGGCATGTAAACCACATTTTAATTGACAATAGCCCACAGGAGAATCAAAAGAAGAAAGGAAAAAAAGGGAGAAAGGAAGAGATAAGGGAAGGGGGGGGGGGGGGAGGACGAAAGGGGAGTTAAATAGAATGAATTTTAGTATGAACTGACAGAAATTATTCAGACGGGAGAAAGCAAAAGGCTTTGGAGAAGGAGAAAGCGGAGGAGGAAGAAAGGAGAAGTGGCTAAAGTGAAAACAGCATGAATCCCCATCCATTTCAGCACTGGACAGCTCCACAGACAGCACTAGGCCAGTATAAATAGATCCCCTACTTTAGAGGCCCCATCAACTCTCCAAAAAAAGTGCTTTATGTGCTCAGAGCGGCTCCTGCCCCTAGAGAACAGACATGCAGGTATCTGATGGTGCCTGATAACCATCTTCTCTCAGTTCCTCTCCGTTTGTTTTCTTAATTTAGGGAGCCTCCACGGTTCAACGACAGCACCGTGGTGAGGAAAGCGGGTGTTTTTCTCCCAGATTCTCCGTCACAGGCATTGTTACACTCTGAGAATATAGCCTCAGGTCTGGGATCAAATTACACCTGCCACAGATCTGGCATCGCCAATCACAGGGCTGGAAATAATATCTCAGTGCCACAACCTTATTTATGTACAAACTGCAACCCTGCATGTTAGCGGTGACTTAAATGCGCGCGCATGTCTGTAAGCAATCTCCAGAAATGCATGTGTGCATGTGGCTGTGCATACATGCCCTGCGTCTGCCAGCCTGTTTCCATTGCAAGCAAGCATTAAGTAGCCTTGTGGGGAAGCTGTAATGCAGCCTAATGCACCTGAGAGCCCTGAAATCTATAACCATCATCTACATCTTCCTGATATTACTGGAACCGTCTCTGTTACTGTTTCTGATAGGAATCTCAAGGGAGAGCTTTCCCCTCCACTGCTGTAGGGAGAGGTACAGCGAGAGAGAGGGAGGTGAGAGTGTGTGAGGGAGAGATGCACCTCTCCATTTCCTCAAGGTGATTCACCTTAATGCACGCTGAAATCAATGTGAAATTGAACTGAAAATTGAACTTTCAGCTCAGTAATGTGGAAGACATGTTGTTATTAAATCTTTTCCTATAGCCATGAAACTGGCTGACTGATATTTGAATGCTTTAAAATGCTTGTTTTCAATACTGTGGCACTACGGTGTCCTTGATGGAGACCCTGCCGTTGGTCCACTGGGGACCCTCAGGCGTCAGGCGCCTAAACCTGCTACTTTGAGGCAGTATTGATGTGGCAGCAGCCACCCAGAGGCTGTGATTAGCCGGTGTGGGAGGCTAAAGATAGTGTTGGTGGGGGGGCTTTTTCGCTCTCAATCTCAGTGGCATCTGTTGCGCCCACCACCTCCATTTGGCAAGACAGGTGTTTTGATGTAGGCCGTGCAGACTTCCAGGCCTCCCTGTAATCTCCGCTGTTCCTCTCATAACAGTCACCACAGTTTTTCCCGACCGATGCTGCGTGCGTGCTCGCGCATGCACGCACGCGCGCGCGGGCGGGTGCGTGTGTGCGCGACGAAGCCAGCTGGCACGAGTCGCCATGGTAACACACACCGGTTTCACGAAATCCGTCGGTGCTTAAGGGCAAGAGGAGAGATGAATAAACTAATGAGATTATAAATTATTGTCGGTATAGCTGAACAGTCGGGGTGTTTTTACCAGACTGCACACGCGGGCAACGTGAGGAGAAAGTTTATGGGGCCCATTGTCTGTGACTCTGTTGTGTCTTCTGTAATCTGTTTATGATGAGGAGCTGAAGTGGCTCCTCTGCTGAGGAGGAACGCACCCTGCGCGCTTTATGCTTCAAACACGAACTAGCAGTTGCGCGCTGCCTTATTGCATGATTAATTCCGGCGCCTCCGTCCCCCCCTTTTTCCCCCTCCTCTATGAATTACCCAGTTGTGTTTGAGATGAAGAGAGGATTCTCCATCGTTACGCAGGCTACAACTCCGCGCCCTGCACGCCTGTCCAGCGGTCCAGTGCCGCAGCTCCCACGGGCTGCACTGTGGAGAAGCGGACCTGCATCCTAAAGCCAATCGTCTTCTCTTTCCCTCTCTCTCATTCTCTCTCTCTCTCTCTCCCGGGTTTTATCCTCCACCTCATTGCAGTCTTACCACGTCGCCCCCCCCACCCCCCGGCCCGCCGGCTCTGCCCCCCCCCCCCCTCCCCCTCCGCCTCAGCCGCTACAGGAGAGGAGAGAGAGGGAGAAGAGTGCGGCTGAATGTGAACGACATGTCGACAGTCAGCCTCTAAAGTGTTTTCTCGGTCGTTCCCTAATTCTTTGGCGGCGGACTGAGTGAGTATTACCCGCATCCCATGCTCTGCTAAGCGTCGCTGTGTGGATCAGAGAGGCTGGTGGGGAGAGACAGACAATGGGGAAAGCAATTGGATTGCGTTACTCTGCCAAGGATTTTCATACATAGCCTGGTAAATGTCTTAATAGGTTCTGTTAATGACTAGGCTGTTTAATTGGTCATGCTTTAATTCTACTAACTATTACAATTTGTGTGCTGTAATGTTAAGGGCTAATTGATTTTCTTGGAGGGCTGTGGGCTATCCAGGCTGATAGCCCCATACATTTGATCAGTGATGCTGCTGCTGCTTGCCTGATAGTGCGGGTCTGTGCTGGGAGCAGGGGCCCATGTAAAAGCCAGTGTGAAGCTCGCTGAGACTCTGTGTCTTCTGATGGACAGAGAGGACAGAGAGGTAGACACTGGAATTATGTGACATGAATAATATGGTGAAGAATAAGCAGTGACCGTCATCTCTGGTTTGCTTGCGTCAGTGTGCAGGTCTAGAGGAGGGGGGGGGGGGCCTAAAAAAAAAAGTCAGAGTCAGAGAGACTCAAGAAAGACAGGCATGGAAGCCACACCTGTGTCAGGCCTGTTTTCAAATGGACATGAAGACAGACGGACAGACAACAGACAGGCAGAGATTTAAATTCTGCTGTGCTGTCACCAGTCAACACTTAAGTCCTTTCCTTCCCTGTTACCATAATGATGCAGAGCTATGCCGACTGCTGACTGGTCCACTCGGCTGATTGGAGAAAGAGGCTTGAGTGTTGACTGTGTTTCTTCTGATTAAGGAGAGATGGCCAGAATCTAACATGAGGGATCCCAGTGGTCTGTGTGGAGTCAGTATTGATCTCCTCCATACAGGGGGCATCAGGCCCAGCAATAAACAATGCATTTTTCTTTAACAAAAACGAAGACCTACTGGGTTGTGAGTGGGTTGTATTCTCTTCTGTATTCCAATTTGTCAAACTACCGAGCGTGTTGGCCTAGATTGTCCTGTGTTTCTCGTGTGCAGCATACATGCTCCAGACACTTTGCTAAATGGGTGAAAATTCCTCATCTTACATGGGAAACTGTCCTTTTCACTTCCCTCCATGCTTTTATCGTAGGAAGTATTGCAGCACATGGTTTGTTATGAAAGCACACACTCATCCACACATGTCTAGCTACCTGTTTCTGTACTTGGCAGGCTATACAAGCGTACTTTTTGGATATGGTGTGACCTTTCTCACATTGTTTTCAGCACACACGTAACTTGGCTCCAGCACTGCTTCTCTGTGAGGCAGGCGTACTTTGTGTGCAGGGCGAGAGGAGGGCTTTGATGTAATCAATATCAGATTTCAGCTGTTTCACTGTGAGCTCTCATCCTGAGTGGCAGCCTTGACTGACTCCTTACTGCTTATGCAATCCCACTCCTCTCTCTCTCCCACCTCACCCGTTTCCTCGTCCTTTGTACCCACTCTCTGCCCATTACTCTTCCTTTATCCGTCTGCTTCTCCTTTACTCCATTCCTTCACCTCGTTCCCATTTTTCCTCTTCCTCCTCTTCTCATTTCCACCTCTCCCTTCATCTTTTCCCCATCATAATCATCTCTGTGATTGCTCTTCCTCTCCCGGGCGGTGATGTTTTCACTGCTGCCTCCTTGTCTAACTCGCTGATGCTAGATTATTGCTGTATGATTACAGCTACCATACCATGATGATCATTATTGCATTTCGCATGGCAGTGTTCAACACCGTATGAGCAGATCAAGATGCTTTATCCAATTTAGATCTCATTAAGACTTGAGAGGAAATATCCCCATGCAAGTCTCACATCTCAGCTGTTTTTTGTTTTGTTTTTGTTTTTGTTCCCTGGACTACAGCAACTCTGTTCTCATTCTGTTGTTATTGCGGTGCCATTCTCATCACCATCACTATCACCATCAGTCCATGCTCCTGCCTGTCATTGCGCTGCCTTCACGTCAGCCCTTTTGAAATTTCTGAAGAGTTTGGATTCACAGCGGTGCTTTCACTCCACTGTCATTATCGCAATAATGATTATGACAGGACTCGATGGCTGTTGATAACCTAACACATTCTGCTGATTGATAATATGGGGTATTTTGTGCCTCATCCTTCTGTTCTCTGATTGTCATTCATCTTATTAAATGGAGCAGTTCATTAGACAGAAGCATTATGAATCAGATTTGCATTCACCCGTCTTCATATTGCATACATTAAAACAACACATGCGTGACATTTCAGCTTCACCGGGCATTTGAGAGTACAGATGAATATATTCATCACAAGACCGCCCCCCCCCACCCCCCCACCCCCCCTCCACTTGTCCAAAAAGCCACTCTAAAAATGATAAAATGTGATTCACAGGTGAACTATCCCACGTGTTCGCCTTTGTTTTGCATTTTCAATGTCAGAATTTGAATTTTTAATTCAAAAGCAACGTCATGGCAGCTGAGAGACTGTTCAGCGTCTTCCTTTTTAAACCAGTATTTCTGGTTTTGGTGAACCCTGTAAATCCAAAGCCTTGTTTTCCTATGCTGAATGCATCTCACATGTGTTTACCATGGTTCTGCTCGTATCACTGCATACTGTAGCCACTAGTTGGCCTATACATTATTATTCCAATGTAATGTATCCTAATTCTTTCCCCATGGCATTCCAGTCTGTGTAATTTAACTTTTATTTTCTGCCTGCTTTGGTATGCTTGTGATGTATCATCAATCTGATTCATTCTGAACTGCCTTTTGCTTTTGCCTCCCTGGCTGTGTGCGTTTTTAACTGTGTGTGTGTGTGTGTGTGTGTGCGTGTGTGTGTGTGTGTGCGGAATGTATACATGTATGTGCCGTGCCTCGTGCAGTGCGGTGAAGGGCCGATGATGGGCTGTAGCCCCAGGCTGCTGAGCTGAGAGGGAGAAGCAGGAGGATGCAGTGGGTTGCTCTGGCAGTGGCCCTGGGGTGTGTGTGCCTGTCCCGGGCGTCACACACCCCCACCCCTACCCCCACCTCCACACACACCCCTCTAGTGGACAACTCCGAGGAGGAAGTGGACGAGCCGTGCTTCGAGCCGTGCACGTGCGAGGTCAAAGAAGGCGTGCTGCATGTGCACTGCGATGGGCGGAGCTTCACCAATGTCAGCCAGGTATCATCCGTGTCCATTTATCAGGCAGTGCACGTGGAGCTGCACTCAACTTTATGGCGCTGTCATTTATCTCATTAACATATCGTATATCCAAGTCTAATATCCTGTCTCTAATGTGGCTTATATGTGTTTCTAACTGTTAAATTCATGTAATTAATAAGATAACGAATCAGACCTCTAATTAATCATTCAGGTGTCACAGTCGTGGGTCCGCCCTTTCAAACTCAACCTCCAGAGGAACTCTCTGAGGCGTCTCTATAGCAACGGGTTTCAGCACCTTGGCAACGCAGTGTCGATAAACCTTGGCAACAATGCACTCCAGGACATCCGAGTGGGAGCTTTCCACGGTTTGGCCAAACTGAGACGCCTGTACCTCCACGAGAACAAGCTGGAGGTCTTCAGAAATGACACCTTCGCTGGCTTAGAGGCTCTGGAATACCTCCAGGTAGGCTTGAGAATATAATCCATGTTGATTATCCACGATTGACAGGATTGTTTCCCACATGATTACAATAGATAGCTGTGACAGAAATAGTCAGCGGCCAGCAGATGGCTTGAGTGAAATCATTTTCTCAAGATCTCTGTGCATTTTCAAATGGCTTTTAGCTTTCCTGCTGCATTCATTCTAGTTTTCAATTGCAGCAATTATTTTCATCACATTTTCTCTTTTTACCTGCAGGCCGACTACAACGTCATCAAACGAATTGACAGCGGTGCTCTGAGGTTCCTCTACAAGCTCCGGGTTCTCATCCTCAACGACAACCTGATCCCTGTCTTGCCTGCTCATCTGTTTAGGTTAGATTCTGATTATTTCACCGCAACGCTGAATTATGCTGAGACTAATCTATAGAAATATCAGTGTCAGACACAATTAGCCAGTCTTTACTGCTGTTGAATTCATGTTTCTGTGGCACACAATTTCATATCACAAAAGACGGATTAATCACAAGATAAAAAGCAGATTTCTCAGGAATGGAACGTGTTAACCTTTATTTTCACTTATTATCACACTGTCCTTTCATCTAACCTAGCTAACTATCCCCTCCTCCTGCTGCTCCAGATCTGTGTCTCTGACTCATCTGGACCTGCGAGGAAACCGTCTGAAGAGCCTGGCATATGCTGGGACCCTGGAGTACGTTGGTCGATCCCTGATGGAGCTACAGCTGGAGGAGAATCCCTGGAACTGTGGCTGCGAGGCAGTGCAGCTACAACAGTGGCTGGGTCAGATCCCCTACACAGCTGTAGTTGGGGACGTTACATGCGAATATCCCTTCCACCTTCATGGCAAAGACCTGAGGGAAATCCCCCGCAAGGAGCTGTGTGCTGACCTCCCGGATAAAGAGCTACAAGCAGAGGGAGGTGCCCCGTCAGCAGGATCACAGCCCCAACATTTGCCCCCAAACTCTAAACCCAACTCCCAGCCTGGGCGAGTCAGGCCGACTAAACCCTCCTCCATGGTCCATGGATCCCGGCAGAACACTCATACCTCTTCCACTTCATCGTCCTCTTCCTCAGCCGAACGTAAAGACAGGGAGAGGCACCTAAGGCCCACTAAAAGGCCTCGACCCTCAAGAATATCCCCCACACCTCGCAGCCTGATGCCCAACCAGAATCCCCCCGTGGCTGGCTACCAAACACGACCCCCTATCCCCATAATTTGTCCCCTGGGCTGCACTTGCAACCTGCACATCACAGACCTGGGCCTGACCGTCAACTGCAAGGAGAACGCCTTCCTCAATGTGTCCCAGCTCACACCTCGGCCTCTCAACGGCCGCAAGCTGTACCTGAGTGGAAACTTAATACAGAGGATCTACCGCACGGACTTCTGGAATTTCTCCAGCCTTGACCTGCTTCACCTGGGGAACAACCGCATCTCCTACCTCCAGGAGGGGGCCTTCTCCAGCCTGACAACCCTGAGGAGCCTCTACCTGAATGGGAACAACCTGGAGAGGCTCAGCCCTCACATGTTCCTGGGGCTGCAGAATCTAAGGTAAGATTTATTTTTGTTTTTTGGATCACCCGCAGCGTTTCAAGCACGTTGCCTTGACTGCACTTCAAACAAATTCATAAACTGAAACCACATGTCAGCTTAGGTATTTAGACATTTGTTTATAAATACTTGGAAATGAATTTTACTGTAATACTGGCATAGCAAAGAGCAGAACATTTTGATTACCATTATGCATTGGATGGATTGAAATGAAAGGTGCCCATTCTCTTCCAGGAGTGTCACTTGTTAGTCATGCTGCCTGATGGCATGCTTCAGTTGAGGTGTGAGCCTGGTATCAGTGACAACGTGAAAATTAATGTTTTTTGTATTTACATACAGAGGTGTTGATAAGGCTGTGAGACGTCTGGATGATGCCAGGAATTAGCTTTTTGGAAAAAGGGTTATTATTAATAAAAACGAGTTGCCAGAATGATGTGTATGTATCATTGTCAGATTAAGCTTACAAAGATAATTCCTCTGCAAATAATGTATGCAGCTAATATCTACAGTCAGTAATTGTATTTATTCAGCGAGTTAAAACATTGTGGTGTTTGATAAAGAAGAGAGGGTTTGTGCCATAATACCTTCGTATTCAGAACGTCATTTAACCTTTAGTTTTCAGGTCTACTCTCTCCCTATTTCAAGATATGGTTCAGAAAATCTACAGACCCATTAATTTAACTATTAATCAATAATAAAGATAGTCTCAGGACATTTAAAATCTCTGCCACTTAACCTCTCGTTAGCCTTTGTTAGTGAATGAGCAGTATTTTTAAACCACATCTATTACTTATTTCAGCAATGGAAGTATATTGGAAGACTAGCATGCAGGGAAAAGTCTCCAGTCAAACTTAATTATTCCCTAACTTCACACAGACTTCTATTATTGAATGTCTTAAATTTGAAATGATGACTGGGCTCACTGAGATAAGTGTAAGTAGTCATTTGTGCAAAATTATACAATATCAGCTAATCAGCTGCGAGCCGCAAAAGTGCAGATTAAGTAAAATTATGACTTTTTTACATACATTTTCATTTGTTATATTATGTAATTATGGAAGATAGATTACCTACAGAATACCTTAAAATAAATCGTGTGAAAATTCATACTGTGCTTTAATTGACAACTACTTATTTGTACAAAGCTAAGACAGATAAACAAAAGACCCCATTGGCTTTCCCTAATGTTATTATATTTCCCGTATCTTTACTGTCCAATATCACTTGGACAAGTAAAGTGCAGTGATAGTTTCCTTATCATAACCATTCCCAATTTATCCTCCTATTTCCATAAAGTCCATCTTCAGTTCCTTTGCATGAGAACAGAGACACTGTAACACTCTCCTCTCTTTAGGTACCTTTATTTTGAGTACAACGAGATCCGTGAGGTAGATCCTGGGACCTTCGACTCCATGCCGTCCCTCCAGCTGTTGTTCCTCAACGCAAACCTGCTGCGGAGCCTCCCTCTCGGTGTGTTTTCTGGAGTTAATCTGTCTCGTCTCAATCTGCGAAACAACCACCTTCTGCAGCTTCCTATGGTTGGCGTGCTGGAGCACCTCACCGGACTGGTACAGGTTGGTGCAAACCTATTTACTTATGACTGAGGGGGTTTCAGTGCAGGTGAATGCATGAAAAAACTATTCGGATCTGCTAACCCGGTGTAAATTAGTCAGCTACCTGGCTCAAGGCTTTTAGCAAATAACATGCATTGTGTTGCAGGGTGAAAATGGAAATTATTGAATTGTATAACCCCCTTTGATTTACTAAATGAAAATGTGCATAATTATACAGAGCATATTTGTTTCAAATGTCAGACGATGAGATTAAAATAACTAATAGACTGCCAAAACACATTACATTATCACAGCTTGATGAAAGAAACAAAACAAGCTGAAATCTTGGATCAAGCCATACCGCCATTAAAAAACTTCTGGCAGCCCATGATCTCCTGGCCGCTGGCACAGCTGCATTTTTCTCCGTCATCGGCGTTGTCTGTTGTTTTGAGAGCTCTGTTGTGGCATGTGGGACTACGGTTGCGCCTCAGGTATTCTAATTGGAAAATTGCAATTGACTCAATTTGCATAAGTTGTCTTAATAAATCAGGAGCTGAACTGGAGAAAGCTGAACCCCTCAGGTTTTTGAGAATGGTTGTAATTAACACACCTCTTAGTAAATAGACTGTATAAACTACAGTATGTGTTAAATTCACTGTTTGTGTTAGACCTCACCTCGCACATTTGACTGCAGCATTATGTGACTGGTTGCCGTACACAATGCGCCGATAAGGACCGAACCCGAGGTATTACATTTTTCATCCTGCCTCCTCTCACTTCAGCAAATTTAGTGTACCAGGCTTTTCTTAGACAGCCAGAGTAGAATGAGGTAAGGTGGGTGTGGATTAGCCTGAATGTCATTGTGAATTTCCGTTTTGCTTTGCTCCATGAAAATTTCCTGATTCTAGGTAGTGTGGGTGAGGCTGGCAGTTCAGAGGCAGTTTCTAAATGTTTGCTCAGGGGAAGGACGACAGTGGTTTGTGGAGCGGGAGGAACCATGTAGAAGTGTATTATGTTTTTGTGCTGTTATACACCACTGATGTCCAAGAGCATTAAAGCATTCACCACATGGAAGTACACTGCGGGCCATATTCATAAAGCCCAGCGGTGTCACCATTGTAGTGCTTAAAATCTGTAGCACTGTAATTTAATTCATTCATTTACCAGGGTTGTTATTACTCTGACAAAGCCACATTAGCGCTGCCCATGGACTGCATCAAATAATGTGACAATGATATCACCTGTTGACTTACTGCCGGCCTGTTTGAAGCTGGGGAAGTGGGATTTCTGGGCGCTGGCGTGTGTTTTTGGAGCCAGAGTTTGCACAGTA
Organism: Nannoperca australis; assembly: GCA_036023655.1. Lineage (NCBI taxonomy): Eukaryota > Metazoa > Chordata > Actinopteri > Centrarchiformes > Percichthyidae > Nannoperca > Nannoperca australis. The sequence continues at coordinate 21,019 of JAVQJD010063247.1, read as the reverse complement.
AAATCAAAGGGTAACACAGATGGAAGCAGGGTGAAGCTCACAGCTGCTGTAAAAAGCAGTCCGTTTTGATAATCATAAAGCAGCAGCATGTATAGCTTAAAGTCATTGTCACCATCAAGAACAGGATTATTCAGTTACACCCACTTACATGCACTGATATTTCAGAAAAATACCTCCCTGATGTCACTGTTATTTAAAATAACCATTAGTGAGACAGAGAACATTTAAATTGCTTTGGTGTTCTTTAAACTAGTACATTAATAGCAACACTAGAGCAAAAGAGTCTTCCCTTTGAAACCCAATGAAAAGATTATTATAAAATCAAGTTAGGTGAATCAGCATCTGAGTGGATGCCAGAAATATGTACAGTTCAGGAACACATATGTCTTTCTCACTAATGCGAAAGCATGTTGTGTAGCAGGGCAGCTCTTCCTCATTACTGCCAGCTGCAATGAAGAAACTTGCCCACAGCCACGTTTCACCTTGTTTGATGTCAGATAGAAAAACAATGCGCACCCCCAGAAAGATTGATGAAAACAACACAGCATTCAACAGGGACAGGTACGTCTATTCAGTATGAGGCTACAACCAGCAAGTTGTTTCCAGCATAAAGCCTGGAAACAACAAGCCTGGCTCAGTCCAAAGGTAACAAAATCCACCTATCAGCACCGCTTAAGCCAACTCATTAATTTCTTCATTACTTATATCTCTTTTATTTTATGAGTACAAAAAGAACATTTCAAACCACAACGACGATGCTCCTGCATCCTCAAGCTAAACTGTCTTTACTGAATTATCTTTGTCACTGAGTCATTCAGCTGTGGAGCTGCTAAGCTGTGATACAAAGTATGTTACTTTAAAAGCTATTGAAAGACTGAAAGCTAAATAAACAATCATGATGTTATAACTTTGTTGCAAACAGGTGGCTGCTGAGCTATTAACCTTATAAACAGTATTTTAAGACTGAAACAGTTTCAGACCAGTAACCAACTGAACTTCAGTTACTTTCAGCTAAGCTAATATTCAGCGTTAGTAATACCGTCGTTGGTGGTGCTACAGTGGCTAGCAGCTAGCCAGTAGCTTGTACAGTCAAATAATAAACCACTGATTCGATTCTAAAACTCAACTGATAAGTCAGGTAATAGAGGAATTTATAACCACTGATGCCCTTACCAAATTATATTTAATAATTCTATTAAAAGATTTCCTGTCAGTACTGGTATCTCCTGAACACAAAACAAACCAGAGCATATGTATGTTTATGCACTAAAACAAGTTATATATTTTGCGATACCAGGCAATATTTCACTTGAAACTGCACAGTGCAGCAAAAAACACCACCACCACAGACATAAATACATTAGTTTAATAAAAGCCCTTAAAATACCAGGCTTTTAGCAGTTTGGAGTTTCACCAGTCGGAAGATGGACTTTAGTCTCATTGAAGGTCTGTCTCACTACTAGCAATTTAGTAAATGCCAAAAAAGCCACACAACATGACACTGACACTGTATAATGAGTTGACATGCAAAATAAACTGGATTCTCTCAGTAAGATTTCGGAAGAAGTGGATGATACGGAAATGATTTGTGTTTTTCTGTATTTAACATGTCATGTTGTGACATGATTTACAAAAATACATTACTAAAACCTTTATTCCTGGGCTCATTTTGTTGTGTGGTGTTGTATTTTTCTCCAGGTAATAGGACAAACATACTCATCATGTCATGTCTACATACTTTCATAGCACTTTTCAACACATCTCGAACACAGAAAATCCAGATATCTACAAGGGCATTAAAAGTGAGTGTTTGTTTTCCCTCAGAATTAAAGATCAAGGGCTTCTTTCTAGACTAACCATGTTGCAATGATGTTCAACAATCACACAGAGGCAGAGATGCCAATTTCTCCACTAACAATAGCCTCAATGGACCATAAACTCTTGCTCTTTGCTATTACTACCACTCTCTCTCCACCTACATGAAACACAAACTGCTGGATAGAACATGTTTGTGCCCCTTCTCAAGGGGTTGTTGAAGTCGCTATGGGAAATAAGGGAAATCACTATCTGAGGTGGAAGTCGAAGAGGAAGGCAAAGAGAGCGTGAGTACACTATGAAAGTAAATTACTACACTTCAAAAAAAAAAAAAACTCCTGAAATGCACTCAACTTCACAGGCTGATGAAATCTACAGTGTCAGAGTATCCATGGGTGAATTGCTTTGACACATTTCCGTGGCTTTGTATGTATAGCGTCTATTGGCGCCAACTTGGGTTAAACATTATGTTGCGTTTGTTACATCAAGCATGATATTTTTATTCTTCTGCTGTTAATGTAGTCAAAAGAACAAACATTGTAGGCTGTGCTCTGACCTGGTCGCTGCAGAACAAAAAGAGGAACGCGCATAGAGACGGTAATTCCTTGTCTGCGCAGAGATTGTGATTGTGTGTAGCCGTTTCAGCAATGGAATTCTTTTTAGGCTATGGCTACTATACAACAGTCTTTCTTCTTGCTTTGCATCACTGACATTACATTAACTTTGGGGGCCATAAAACCCAATAACCCCCCCCCCCCATAGATAGTGTCAGTTATAACATCTTGCATGCACTGTACCCGTGAATACAGTTTTCCAATATACACATTTCTCAGAAAAACACAGTTCTGCATATACTGCAGATTCTTCTTCCAATGCTCTCTTTTCATTTTCGCTCTGTGTATTATTCAAAAGACAATGAAACACATTCATCAGTATGGAGAAAGCTTGGCAAGCCGGAGCTCAGGGACGTCTCTTCACCAGAGACTACAGCAAAATCCCTGCACCAGAACTTCCAAAACCTGCTTATATTGACTATATTTCTGTGAACTAACTAGAGCAATTCGGATGACTGACAGGATATTGCTTTATGGGCACAGTCATCAGTTGCAAGACACATGGCATCACTGAGAACATCCTGAATTTCTCTCCTGATGTGATCATTTTTTATAGCTCCTAAGTAAATTTTAGACAATTATTGCTTGATCTTTGATCTCTATCATAATGATAAAAACTAGAGCAAATGTACTCTTATGTGGCTAGAGGGTGGCAGTTTCCAACCAAACCTGATGCCATTATTTAAGTCAGGTTAAATATATTTTCTGACAAAGGAAGATTGTGTATTTCTTGAATTTCTTCCTGAATATGACCACAAGCAGTATCAAAACAGTAAATGTGGCACTAAAAACTCTGACATCTAAACAAGACTCAGTGTTTCTGGTGTGTATACTGAGCGAACTGTATGTTAACAATACAGTGATATTAACATACTGTTTGTGAGTTTGTACGTGAAATAAGTTTAGTCAAATCTTTTGTGTTCACAAAATACATATAATGGTTTCATGCACTCGCATTTTTTTCTGCGATTAGCACCTGTCGGGCTTACTGAGGGTCTATAATTTCTCTTCAAAACAAAGCTTTGATTGACAGGTTGACAGCAAATCACACACTAGGTGACCAGGCGTGTAAATTGTAAATGGTGTTGGACATGTTAAACAGATGCTTGCAAAAGAGAAAGAGATAGAGCCCTTGGGATCTGTGTGAAAGCAAAAAAATAGCTGGAATAAAATGCTTCAAGAATTTCAACCAGATGGAGGATTGTAGTTATGAAAGTCATGCAACTGCATAAACAAGCTGACATTTTGGTCATACGGTGTTTAGTTTAAATGTCACCTTGTTTTTCAATGTGCATTCATGCTGAATTACAACCCAGTTGTGTCACAATCATGCTGAAACATGGACAGCCGTGCTTTTCAATGGACCTTTAATATAGTGGAAGTGCTCAAACTAAGTTAAAACTGCAGCAGAGTGTTGTTTTATACTCACCCTCCAGTTGCAATTATGTCATTATCTAAGCCACACAAAAGAGTGGGAAAACTCCAATAAAGTGAAGGAGCAGCCTGTTGTTCAGTGCAAAGCAATGGGAAATAGTGATACCATGGCTCCCACAACAGCAATGCTGAATCATCTCAAAAAGCATCCATCTATTTCTGCCAGCCAGGGAGAGGGCCTAACCAAATTAGCATGACAACATTTGTGCAAGGCCCTTGGAAGCGTGACGAGAGAATATCAGCTTCCATTGCCAGTGTCATTGCTAAAGATGTGGAGCAGATCAGTTCTGCAGACAATACTACGTGATGTAAGTGATTCCCTTTGTGCATAATCTGCTTTAGTCTTTTCAAAGTGTGGCAAAGTGAATATCTGAGTTTGTTTTAGGACATGCAATCAATAGCTGGCAATGAGAAAATGGGTTTACGCACTTGCCCATTGGATTATAGCACAAGAGAGAGTTGCATCACATCCCGTCTATTGTTAAAAACAAAGTGATACTCTCACATGCTCGTCACACAAAACCTGCCGGTGAGTTTTGTCAATAACCACTTATGTGAACTCTGAGTGGTCTTTATTGTAAACTAAAATATACCCGTAACCTGCTGTAGTACATGTGTGAACAGGTTTTAAAGTGAGCACTTGTGGTTGGTACAAGTTGAATTGGTCACTGTTCGAATAGTTCTCCATTATTGCATCGCCATTCAGGGAATGTAAGCACTTCAATGTTTTGATGACCCTATAATGACATCATTTACATTAATCAGTACTTTACATCACCTGCATATTTCAAAAAGTAATTTAAAGACGCTGGCCATCGTGTAGAGCTTTATTCTATTATGCAAATGGTGAAAAACCAATTTTCCATATATTCTAGGTAGCAAGAGAGAGAAAACATCATTTTTCTTGTTGTCATTTTATTAGAGTACTAGCTACTAGCTTATTCCTCAGCACAAGATGCTGTTACCAAGATACTAATGTATCTCAAAAGGATGTCGGCAAAATCATCTCTTTTTTTGTTTACATTCCACAAAGTGATTCATGAACTTGCATTGCATGGCAGGTCAGTAATTAGTGTAGTATTAGACGATGACAGCGCGCTTTGGTGTTGTGTGTTTCTCCAGGTGGACCTGCAGCAGAACCCGTGGGAGTGCAACTGTGAAGCAGCTCCACTGAAGCGTTGGCTGGAGGGGCTCAGCGCAGTGGTGGTGATGGGAGAGGTGGTCTGCCATTCCCCGGAAAAGACTAAAGGCGTAGACCTCCGCTCCCTCTCCATGGAGCTGCTCTGCCCTGAGCTGGAACCCCAGGAGGACCAGGACCGGGCGCAGCAGACACCCACCTCCACAGCTGCAGACAGCGGTGTGTCGCTTGGCTACCCCGGCTCAGGGCTGGGGCCCCTGATCCCTCCGGGGAAGGATTCAATCCCTCTGTCTGTGTTAGTGCTCAGCCTGCTGGTGTTGTTCGTGTCGGCATTCTTTGCGGCAGCGGCACTAATCGCCTACGCCCTGAGGAGGAGGGACAAGCTGCCGTTCCGCCGCCAGGGAGAGGTAGACTTGGCCGGCATCCAGATGGAGTGTGGAATCTTCACCGAGCAGACGCACCACCACCACCACCACCATCACCACGGCCTCCCAGAGACGCTGCCTCTACCTCCGCCCGAACACAACCACGTCTACGACACCATCCTGCCCCCGGAGGCTGCGTCGAAAGGTCCCGACCCCACTGCAGGCTCGCACATGTGTAGCAACCCCATCTACAAAGAAGAGCAGGACACGACAGTGACACAGCGACCACAGCAGCAGCAGACGTTTGCAGCTTCCAAAGAGAGTGAGGGAGGATACTGCTCTGCAGCAGAGAAGGAGAGGGAGTGGACTCTGGAGGTGTCCTCATCCCCCATCAACACCGTCACAGGAGCAATGGGGCCGCTCACCGGCCTCCATGGGAACGGCATCCTCTGCCCCACAGTGATCGACAGTCAGGGCCCCACCCCTAAGGTGGAACTGGTGGACTGTCTCTTCAGACTGCCTGCCCCGGAGTTCAGAGACCTGCCAGACAGGTACGCGAGGCCGCCGCCCCGCTACCCTCACCCCCAGGACTCCAAACAGGACACCAGACCCGACCAAATGCTCGTGGTCACCACCGCCAACTCCACAGCAGGCGGTAGTAACAGCAGCCAGAGCGAGCTGGGAGCAGGAGAGCAGAGAGCCAGACTGAGGACCACACCGGACTACATGGAGGTGCTGGACCGCTCTTACCAGTTTTAACACTCCTCCTCCTCTTTCTGCTACCCTTCTTCTGTTGTCTCCCCATCATCTCCCACTCTGGTAATGAATCATCCAGTAACAATGAGGTGGCTTTGAGAGGAGCCTGTGGGGGAGAGGGACTACACTACACACTATGTTTATTCCTGGATAACGAGCTGAGGTCAGTTTTTGTATTTTCCCCACTACGTGCGTATAGGTTGGTATTTGGCAAGGATTAGCTGATCCCAGATATCTGCCTGGAGGCGAAACTTCAGCTGCAGCTACTACTGAATTCTTTTTCCTATCGTAAAAGTACTGAGGCTCCCTTTTTTTACTCAGTGCCACAATGAGCAGCGTGGTGGTGGGCGTTAATGTTCATATTATCACTCTCAAAAGACCTGCGTGGAGGTGAAACACACCAGCTCTTTGCAACATCAAACACAGAGTCATAAACTGTGACAGCCGGAAGGTGTGGACCGATGTAAGATGGAGAAACGTCAAAGGAGTCAAAGCGGGAGGGAGAGAAATGACTGGAAACAGCCAAGTGCCTTAGCAATGAACAGCCAGCAGTGTGGTCAATGCTTATTTTTCTATGAATACAGATCTATTTATCTAAACAAAGAGGTTTGACTACCAACGGATGGGACGCTGATGGACGACTGAGACTGAAACCAATCAAAGCCGCCGGATAATTGCATTCCCTGGATGAACCAAAAATAATAATATACCCAGTCAATATTGGAGTTGTTTGTATGCAGTTCAGTTCATTTTCATCTTATCCAGTTAACTTAATTTGCTTATCCAGTTGAATTTTTACAAAGCTATATGAGAGACTTATCCAGGAATAGTTGGTTTGCTGTGTGAAATTCTAAAAAGGTTCTGGTTTTATGGAGGAAAGGATACGAAAGGACTTTTTTTTTATTTTATGCAAGACACAACAAAGGAACACAGATGGACACTGTGGCAACAGATGCATTTTGGATTTCTTAATCAGCCAGACTTAATGTGACCACAAGGACCTCTGCTCCACTTTCTTTCTTTCATCGGACACAGAGGTTAATGTATTGACTTTTAAGTATTTCTCAGAGGAAAATTGAATGGCAAAAAAAAAAAAAAAGAATTATGGACAAAAAAACCAGGACGCAAAGGCTTTTTATTTGTCAAAATAAAGACAGACACTTCTATCAACTATCAATTATTATCTTTTACCTTTTTTGGTACCTTTTTATGCTTTCATCTCCTACCAATAGTAGAGGCAGTTGTGAATATATTTATTCTTAGTTTTTGCGTGTTGAAGCTCTCCTGTAAGGGATCATGTTATATTAATGTATAGGATGATTCTACATCTGGTTCAGCCTTCTTATCGCCGACCCACGAAATACAATAAAGGGTGCTACGTAAATAAAACCTTGCGATGGCATCTGCTGTGTGACAAACTGACTCACACACACACACACACACACACACGCCCTGACCCCCATGGATGCACACTCACTCTCTCCGTCTCCATTGCCTTAATAGTGCATGAAAGAAAGCGCTCGAGGTACGCTAAGCCTGTAAGCTGGTCCATGCAGCGTGCTGGAAAGATCAGATGAGAGTTGAGCAAAGCTGAGAGCCTGCAGGTTTCCTCACACTTATATTGAAGCAGAGAGGGTGAAATCTACCACATTAATGGTATAAAATCAATACAATCTATTTGTGAAATAAGGACATGTTGACATGCTGGTGGGCCCCGGGGCAAAGGTTGTGAATTGCTCCATCTCTCTTCAGCTCTGTTTCTTTCTTAATGATTTTCTTCCACTTTCATTTCTCCATCGGATTTCTTTCTCTTCTTTTTTTCCTCTTCCTCCCCTTTGCTCTTGTGGTGGAATAAAGTGCAGGAGACAAAGATATTCCAATACAAGAGACCTTTATTACAAGTAACAAAAGCCGTTCATACAGAGCTGCTTTAACCGGAGTAAACAACTTCGAGTAAGCACATCCTTCGACCATTTCCAACAGTGTTTCACAATCTGTCCTGTGTGTGTCTTGGGTTATGTGAGGTTCTTATTCCCTGTTATGATTATGCAACTTAATGAGTTACTCCAGATGTGGCTACTTCATCATGTTGTAGCATGTTGATGTCCAAATGCTCATATCAGGAAGTCCATGTCCTTACTGTAAACTTAAGATCAAGATGTACTTAGTTTGGCCCTAACAAGTCCAGCACGTCATGGCTGGCTAACTGTTGCACAATCATTCATTTACTTGTATTTATTAATCGAGTGAACACGTCCGAGCAAAACGCCACACTCTTGCCCTTCTCTCCCTCTCACCTTTCCCTTTTCCTCTCGCTTCTCTCCTCTATTTTCCCATCCCTCTCTTTCTCTCTCATTGCTCTGGCTGTCAGCTCAGCCTCACAGGACAGACACGGAGAGATGCTGCTCTATATGCTGCTCGACACACAGGTAGCTCACACTGAAGACTGTCTATGTTTGTGTGTGTGTGTGCGTGTGTGTGTGTGTTTTTTTTGGTTCTTTCTGCCGTGCTCTTTCCATCCTTGGGTGATGAGTGCAGTTCTTCAGACGCCTCCTCACTCTCAGTGTTCAGAACTCTGTTGCACAGATAATCCCCCTGTGGGTGCGTTTGTGTGTGTGAGTGCACACGCGGGACTGTGTGTGTGTGTGTTTTCAGAGGGGTGTGCCTTTATTTGTAGGTGTGTGTGTTTAAGAAAGTGCGTGAAGCTGGGTGTGCAGCTAGTGGAGTGCTAGTCTGTCTGTTTGTGTGTGCGTGACAGAGAGAGTGCGGCGCCACAGCCTCAGTCCAGCTTTAATCCTCTAAGCTGTGTAGTTCACTCATGCCACATCAGCCCCATTGTGTCTACAGACAAAGAAGCCAAGTTAAAACTAAATGCCAGTTAAAGCAACAAACGACTAATTATAGCATCATTCTCTCCGTCTTATTCTCTCCATTTTTCTCACTTTTTAACGTTCCCTTCTCACTTACTCGCCCGTGAACGCAGAGTGCATGATTTTCTTTGCACACTTTCGGTTCTGGACTTGTTCCAGCTGTGTGTGTGTGTGTGTGTGTGTATGTGTGTATATTTTGCGCTTGTGTTTCCCTATATGCGTCTGTGTTTTGTGTTTGACTATCTGACAGCTTTGCCATGGTTCATGTGTTTGGGTCCTGTCAGAGCTGTCCTGTCACTGTGTGAAAAAAATCATTCATTTCCCAGAGTCGAGGATGAAAGAGTCTTTAGACTTCAAACGCCTGTGGGCCTCTGTGGCTTAGATTGCCTCTCGCTCTTCCTCCACCGCCGTGTCATTTATTCCTTAAAAAAAACAAAACAGTGTGGCTGTGGCATCGGTTAAGTAGAGATGGCAGAGGCATGCCGAGGAGCTGGACAATTAGCCTGATTAAAACACTGTCATTTTGCATAATAGATTTAGCCTGAGCTGCGATAGGCGGATCCTTTCTGAGTGCGCCTGTGTGTGTGTGTGAAGGCATGAAACCATATTCTTCTCTGCATAAACATGCAGGGTATTAAAAATGCACAGTTGGGCATAGTTTGATGTCAGTGAAAGGAGATCTATTTAAAAGTCATGGTGCATAGCTGCAGAAGCTTTGGTGTTTGGGCATGACAAATAGTTGTGGTAGAGCTGGTCATCGCTCACAAACACACACATAAACATTTACATCAGTGCTGAAAATGTGTGCACACTTTCATCATGCAAATACAAATGCACGACTAAACAAAGTCCATTTAAATATGTACACAAACTGCACATACAAGCACACATGCGGTGTCTGCTGCAGCGTTGCGATGTTGTTTGGCCGCTCTGCATTGCAGTAATCAGCTCCACTCTTCTCCTCTGCTCTCACCCACAGACAATCGCTGGCTCTCAATGGACAACATCAGCAAGGGAAATACCTACAAAGAGAGCGAGAGACCTAGGGAGAGAGACAGAGAGAGAGAGAGATGGGGAGGGGAGGGTAAGGAATATGTTGTAAGGAAGAGGATGACGAGAAGGTAGGGAGGGAAAGAGGGACTAAAGAGGACAGAGGGAGATTTGAGGGAGGATGGGAGGAGATGAAAAGAAGGGGAGAAAGATCAGCAAGCGGGTGTTTCCAGGCTTAAGGCTGCTGGAGGACTTGTTAATTTGTGTGTGAAGAGGAGAGTTACAGTACGTAGTGAGACACAGTGAAGTACTTACAGTGTGTGTGTGTGTGTGTGTGAAACAGATACTGTGTTTGCCATTGTGAATCCACACATTCCTTCGCTCTGTGTCTGGTCTTCGGCCCGCGACGCCACCCACATGATCTCTGTAATGACTTGGAGCTCAATTATGTGTCTGCCAAACAGTTACGGTCAGGCGATGATTTTCGTGCCTCCCAGTGTAACACGACAATGCTTATTTAAAGTGTCTTGAAGCAAAATGGCGGATTATTCGGCGCATTGGCTAGGTGTTATTATAGTAAGCTGATATGTGTCTGTTACTGTGTCATTCTGCTGTTGCGGTAAGCTGGTGTGGAGACACTAAGATGGCAGGGACCGGGCCTGGCTGACGTTGAAAACATCACATGAGCTTTACAGGCCTGGTGTTGCAGTGTGTGTGTGTGTGTGTGTGTGTGTCTGTCCGTGTGGTTTTATATCTTTGTGCACATTTATGTGAGTTTTATTAAGGTTTGTATGTGAAAGATCAGAAACAAAGAGAATAAGAAAAATATGGATGAACCAGTGAAGCTTTTTTCCGTTTAGTTTCTTTTTCTTCTGATTTTCACAGAAAAATACCTTCTGAAAGAAGTAGGTTCCTTTGAAAAGACTTTCACCCAGATTTTTAGTCCCCTCACATCCGAAAAGCTATTGAGTTTCCTGCTGCAAGAAGACACCGTTAACCTCCGGTTTCTTGCACCACTTAGAAGAAGAGAAATATGGGGGGAAATGTAGATGACCTGCTGATCATGCATCCCTGAAAGTAATAAAAACATCAATAAATGATTAAACTACAGAGGATTTTTTTTTTTGCTACAAATGTATTTTCAAAACCTGATTTTTACTTGGATATTGGTCTTATTGATTTTGTTATCCGCTTTTTTAATATTAAATATGTACGAATTATTCGCTGGATTGAGCGCTACAACAAGAAAACACAATGCCTCAGGATGAGTGTCTCTCTGAAACAACTATAAGACAGTGTTGATCGCACCATACATTCTGATTTGCGAACGTGTCTGCCTGCTGTTTCGACTTGTTCCCCCCCCTGTCAGGAGCGAGCCAGGAGCAGAGGATTAGAGCCTACCTCAGCGTTGGAATGCCGGGTGGCTGCTATTGCACAGCTCCCATCACCTAAATACCCCAGCTGGTGGTTTTAGTATTGAGAGGCAGTGGGCCACACAACTGTCGACTTTGCTCTTCATTTATGATAAACTTAAGTCGGCCTTAATCTCCGCCTGTTGCCGCGTGTTGAACCAGTGTTTGGAACAACATGTTTATCTGGCGGGGAAGGCGAGTGGAGTGGGAGCCAGGGGAAGGCACCCGTTCACAGAGATAACCCAGAATATCTTCTCTCCCCCCAAGTGCCGCTCTGAAACTGGGAGTGCGATTGTGTTTATGCGCCTGGTTGCAGGGGCGTAGCAGTGATTTATGGCTCCTGTGCACAGGGGGAAATTCTGGGACCTCGCTTTACTTTTTCATCACCAGAGGGATGGCATCAGGCATCTAAATCCACCCAGCCACAACGCAAAGTTCACACAGTTTGATTTACTGATCAGTTCTAGAAAGATCCTTTTTACTTTGGGTGGCTACCCTGATGGCACAAAGCTGTCAAGACTTTACAGGGGCTGAAAACCATAACATGATTATCAGTACTTTGTTATTTAATAACCCTGCAGAGAACAGTAATATAAGCTGCAGCTCATAATGTCAAATTTTTGTTATGGAGGTGCCTCAAAGCCCTCAAAACATATAGCAAAAATGCAAATTACTCACTTTCCTGTAAATCAGGCACGAAATACAAGTAATATCCATGTGAATATACATCTCATGGATTTAATTTTCTCCCTGCCAGGGATGATTTCAGCCTTTTTGAACAGTTTTTCTGTCGCGCCTCTTTAAACTGAGTACAGCAGCCTGTCTTTTTGCTGTAATTTCTGAGTTGACACCCAAAGTTCATTTTTTTCAAGATTTCTTTGCATTCTTTCTTTATTTTTATAGCATGCAGTAGAGACGGAGAAGAAAATGTAGAGAGCAGGACAGAGAGATAACATGCAGCAAGGGTCCTGCTGCAGCCATGGTCAAACCTACAGGACGCCATGGTCAGGTGATTCACATCCAAGCCACTGGTGACCCAAAGTCTATGTGTTTTATATACACATACACAGATGCATGGACATACTGGTTACAGACTTAAAATGCATTCAGTGCAGCAGTGCAACAAGATCATTGTCTCATCTATCATAATGCAGAAACAAGTGAATCGACTGCAAATATTGGCATCAACTGGATTTATGCAGCTTTCACCAGACATTAGTAAACCACCACACAGACAGTCAAAATCTTTAAAGCTGCACCGATCAATGTTTTTATATTACCAACTGGTCAAATGGCTAAATGTAATGTGAAGGGAGCTGGTAGTAATGAACCAACAGATTTATCACCCACCTCCGCAGTTCCCCTCAGCTCTGCAGAGCTGATTCACTCTCACCGCTCTCATCAACGCGTAGCAACAGGAAGCAGTTGTCAGTGTGAAAGCTGATAAACCAACTGTACGCGACCTGCTCTGCTGATGAACGTAGCAGAGCATTTATCAGCTGAAGGACTTGGTATTTCCCTCAGGAGTTTATAAAGGCTACACTAGAGCTAAAAGCAGACGGAATATTGGACTTACGTTCATTAGGTGGCCAGAAGCACGGCTCCAAATGAATGCTAATGTTTCTTTGTGTCTGCTGGATGACTAAATGGGCAATTGATTGCTGACTAGCTTGCCATATAAAAGTTTATGGGGTGATAATATGTCAGTGTTGTATTTACAACTTGCTCTACCAAAAATTATGTAATACTGATTTAAACCTGACTGATAAACCAGTCCTTAAAACATCCAATGATAGTCTGGCAAACATTTCTTTTATTTAATTTAATTCATTAATAAATCAAAACCAACTCATGAGAAGAATATGATGAAAAATACAAGGTTACAGGCGGGGGACAACAGACAGGAACAAAATCATCAGTATGCATTGTACACACTGTTTCATTTCAATTTTAATACCATTTAAAGTAATAATTAATATTGACATTTAATTTAACAACAATATTTATACCTACTTGACCTTAACTTGCAGTATGCAGTTAATTCATTTCTATGTTCATTTTTAAAGTCCTGGTTCATGATGTTGCAATTACTGACGTTATTGTGTCCACCTGTTATGCTTTTAACCGTTAGTCTTCACAATCTGTCTACCAAAGTCTGTTTAGCAAAAGAAATCAGATTTTATTTCTGTTGGATTACTTTGTAACATCAATGACGTATTTCTACAGTTTACCTCGCGTGATGAAAGATAAAATAGTTGCTGGTTGTGAGAAGTTTCCAGAGTTTTACAAACCATTGTGCAGTGTTTCGGCGTACTGTGCGTTTTATTTGTTTGAGGCTTTGATGATTTCCTCCAATCCATGTTTCAAAAACCAGAGCAGTGTGAAATAGAAGTGTGAAATCTTCATAAATATACACTTGGGGATGACAAAAGGCATTTTAGTTCTGACAGTTTAGCCATGGCTCATCCCGGAGAGCTGCTGTTTATATGAATGTGGGCATAAGAAAAAGCGTGCATATGAGTGTGTATTTTTACTGAATGAGAGCTGGTTGGTACGTGCACGGGCCAGTTCTCCAGCCGGGGAATGAATCGGATCGGCTCTCACGACTGCGTACCTCACTCTGGCGGGGGACTCGTAAAAGAAAGCCCTACATGAAATCCATTATGTTTAATTCCCCAAATCCATAATACCCTCAGAGGTCTTAATCTCCATCCCATTCTTATATAAATTAGCTTCCTCGTCTCTGGCAGACAGCTTTCTGAGTCGACACTAAATGCCCAGACCTCTTAGCTCTGAGTTGGGTGGAATCATTGCGACTACAAGGAACAGCCATGATCTTTTCTTTGGTGAGTTAGATGAGAAGATTGAAACCACTCTTTTGCCTGTTCATTGAATGTGAGGTTAGCTTAGCTTAGCACAAAGACTGGAAACAGGGGGAAACAGCTAGCCCGGCTTTGTCCAAAATGACCACCAACATCTCTTAAGCTCACCAATTAACACGTTGTATAAAGCTCGTTTTATTCGTACAAAAACCGGAGCATAAAAAAGTCAATTCGCTGTTTCACGCCATGCTCAGTAACTTCTTTTCACTGGGTGCCTAGCAACTACTCAGAGCCAAGAAACACTCTGGCACATAACAACTGTGGCCCCCCACAGATGTAAACAGGAAAAGTGGCTCCATTAAAAGTTTGCCAAATTAGCTATTAGCAGTTCTTTACAATCTAGCACTTGATGTACATACAACTATTACTGAATTACTTTGATACTGAAGAAAACTTAAAAAACATGATGATTCTTACAAAATAAGTGGAGGTATAAGGAGCATCTCTTCTGTATGATTTCTAACCGAATTTATGGACGTTTATTTGGTCATTGAAGTCGATGATGAGGAAAGTGTACATCACACTGAATCTAAAAAAGTGTGTATCATGTCTCTGTGTTCAGATTTGACTGTGTGAGTGCTGTTTTTGATGCATATTGCGGCAATGAGGCACCAAGGGAGGGTTTTAAAGTACCATAATTGCCTCCATGAGCTGTGTGTCACAGCCGCCGCTGCAGCTCACACTGTTGACCGTGTTGATAAGTGAGAAAAATCTACTTCCCGTTGTTAGAATACCGGCATGCACCTGTCCCTTCCATGCAGTATCATTGCCTCACGAAAAGGTGCAAACTCACAGTTGTCGACAGAATCAGTAGCTTTTAGCAGTGGCGCTTCATTTACTGGTGACTGAGAGAGCTGCTGTTCACAGCACGAAGAGACAATGGATGCGACTGCTTGGCATTCCTCACAGATTGAAAACTTTTTGATTAATCAAACTTAATACTACAAGTTAATTATTGACTTTTAGAAGTGCTGGAAGGCAGATTTTGTTACTTCTGGATAGAGCCAGGCTAGCTGTTTCCAGTCTTCGTGCTTCGCTAAGCTAACTGACTGCTGCCTGTAGCTGCCTGTGAGTGGTATCAGTCTTCTTATCTAATTCTCTGCCAGAAAGCAAATAAGCATATTTCCCAGCAGAGGGATGTTGCGACGTCTCACGGGCGCTGGTGTCCACCAGGAAACAGAATTAACTTGTTATTTTGAGGGCACGCACAGGGAGAGAGAGAAAACAACGCTTTTTTGTCAGGCTCAGATGTTTTTTTGGCCTCCAGTTTCCTCTTTGTTTGGGGCATCTGTCAGAGGCTGTTTTCTCGAAAGTGGTTCTGGGACGAGGAAGAGTGAGGCGTTCCAGCGTGTGTGTGTGTGTGTGTGTGTGTGTGTGTGTGTGTGATGCTGGATAACCGCGGGCGATGCACCACAGTTTGGAACCAGGAAATAAAAACAACATTCCAAAGAGAATAATGCAGCAGGAGGAGGAACCTAGTTCTACCGAGGTCCCTTGGCATTGCTCGCTAGCTAGTGTGTGTGTGAGGATGTGTCTATGTGCCTCCACCAGCGTTTTTGCATCTCTGCGTGTGCTGGTTATGTACACATGCTTGTCCTCTAGTGCAAGAATGAATCACACACACACATACACACTCACACGGAGTCACATAATTAGTGCTGGGTCCCTACAGCGGCATATTCCAAAGATACTTCTCCACGTTTCCAAAGAACACAATGTTTTGCTTCTCTCTTGTGCGACATTAATCAAGGGGAAAGAATTTTTCTGTTTTTTAGCCCATTTTTTAACCCCCCCTTTCTACCTCTTTACTTACTCTCCCTTGCTCTATTACTCCTCCCTCTCCTCTTGATCGCTCCTACTTTCTTACACCTCCCTCTGTAATTATTTCCTTCCTCTCTCCCCCATCTCCCTCCCCCCTCCTTTTATTATATCTGCCTCCCTCGCCGTCCTTCCTCCTTCGTTACTTCTTATTTAATCTCACTTCATTTTTACTATGCCCCACCACCACCCCCACCACCACTCCTCTCTCCATCCCTTCCCCTTTTCCTTTCTGTCTCCTCTGTCTGTCTCTGTTAAATGGGAGCAGTGACCCCATTACGGAGCGTTGCTGCTGCGGAGCGCAGGAGGAAGAGGAGGAGAGGGAAGGAGGAGCAGGAGGAGGAGAGGATGGGAGAATGGATTGCGTTCTATGTGTTTGAATGGGATGATTAATGAGTGTTGCCTCCAGAGGGTGTTATCCCTGCTCCGGACCAGCAGGGACACCACTGGGTCACCTTTGGTCATACACACACACACACACACACACACACACTGCTCTCATACTCACTGCTCTGATATACACACTGACACAGTGCACACAAAGACTTGCGCGCTCTGCAAACTCATTGTAAAGCACACACACACACACACACACTCACACACCTATCACCGATGACATTATAATTAACAATGGGATCGGGGGCCACAATAGCAACCACAACCCAGAGTCTGGGAGTGCTCACAGTTCATGAGAGGGATGTTATGCGACCCACTGCTGCCGCTGCTTGGGCAGATTTCCTCCTCAAGCTACTTTTTCCTGCCCAAATATCTGATTGGTTGATTCGATCCTGAATCTGGAGACTGAAATCTCGATGTCAGCTTCTTAATGATGCAATGGAAGTGCTGCAACAAACCGTTATTTTCACTGATTGATTAATCGGTTCATTATTCCTCGATTAATAGAGTAATTGCTTAGTCCAGTGGTTGTCAAACCTTTTCTGTCACGCGCCTGTGCCCACTGTGCTAATTTAAGATACACCAACTATTCATATTGTAGAAATTAGTGTCAAAAATCCATTAAGTTAAACATGATTTTGTTGAAATAACATTATCAAGAACATATTTCCTTTCAGTTTTGGTTTCTTTTCTTCCTTTTTTTTAATAAAGCTTCGGGGTATTTTCTCTGAAATAGACTTGGCATAATTGGGGTGTAATGTCTCTATTACTGAAACGATTAGCTGACTAATTGGTTAGTTGTTTGACATAAATTAAATTATAAAATAAAATGTTATAATTCCAGATTTTCTGGTTCCACCTACTCATGTTTTAATAGTTGACTGTTTTCTTGGCCTTATATGATACTAAATTAAATACTTTGGCTGTTGGACTGTTGATCAGGCAGAAGAAGCCATTAAGATATGTATTTTGATTGTACATGTGTTTTGGAAAATTGTGATGGACATATTTCCTTACTATTTTTGGACCATTTTATAGACCAAATGATTAATCATTGAATCTATACAATAACTGACAGATTAATCAATAATGAAAATAGTAAACAGGCTGTCTATGCACCAAACAGGGATACAGACAGAACACAGGGATACAGTCCTGGGTTAAAATAACTGGTAGGTGCGAATTGTTTAAGGTACCGACGAGACCATGAAATACGATCCAGGAAATCCATTTGGAGTCCAAGATGTATGCATCTAAGATGAGGGAGTTTGTTTACTCTGGAAAGTTATGTGGAATGGGTGCTGGCGTGTATTTGATTGGCCGCTGCAGCGCCTTATCAGATGGCGTCGCGTCACGGTGCTGGAGCCCTCTGCGTTGGCACCCTTGCAGCGGCAACAAACTGACTCCATTCATATTATTGAGAGGGCTGCATTGCTTGGGCTGAAGTGGGTCTGAACGTGACCTAAATGTCTCGTGTTGTTTTACAGTCGAGTTTATTTGGTCAAGGCTTCTTTAGGCTATTTTCATGACTTCAGTTTTGACTGATTACCATCGTCTGACATCTCTGCTTGATGAGCTTCGCCTGTTTTTCCTTTCTTCCCTGTTTAACATCTGTCCATCTTGTACTTTACTTGTTTTACTGTCTGAACGACGCTGCTAACCTGAATACTGATTGGTTTGCTGGTGTGGAAGCACTCTGTTTGTTTATGGACCTGACAGAACAGATTCATCCAACTGTAGGTCCATCCAGGAGTCACGTCCCATATGGAGAGTGATATGTTGTGCCTAATAATAGCAGCGTAACTGGAAAAGCAGCTAAGATGACAAAACAATGCGTATTTGTTCAGCCCATTACAACAGCACAGCTCGTTAAACAAAAGCCATCTAGCTCAAACACAACATTACTGCTAAGTAAGGAAGTTCTGTGGAAAGAAACTTACATTCGGATTGACTTTCTCCGCTCTCCTCCGGCGGACTTCAAAACAGCGTCTCTCGTTAACTGACGGCATGTTGCCAAACTGTCACTCCGATCAAAACTGGCCAATAAAAACGGGTCATTCATCTTTCAGCGTAGGTCCCGCCCACGGAATACAGTGTAACCGGAAGCACAACTTTTAGATTCGCAAGCAAAACTTTAGGGTTTGCAAGCAAAAGTGTGGAAAATTTCTCTCTCAAACCATTTTTTGACTGCTTAAAGACAAAAACACCTCCATACAACACAACAATAAATGTATCACAGTCAAAACACAAAGCGTGCTGGCTTATTAAGTACCGCAGGATTTTTTTTTTCCTATAGATTTATCTATGATGTAAATAACTTGACTTTTCACTCTGCCCTTTTCCTGGTGTTGTGACACGTCTTTAACACAGGGAGGAGCTATAGTACAAAAAATGATCAATAGTCCTCATACTCAACAACAACCTCCGCCTTTCTCCCCTCCCTCTCTGTGTCCCCCTCTCTCACAGGAGATGCGTTGGGCCAGCAGTACACCACTCCAGAGGAAGTCCTCTACAACAAAGGCTCTGATGTCATCATCGTCGGTCGGGGTGTCCTGGAGGCCCCTGATAGACTGAAAGCTGCTGAGTCATACAGAAAGTCAGGCTGGGAGGCTTATACAAGGAGACTGGGCCAGAGTGGCCATTAGCAGCTCAGGAGTGGCATCTGCATCATTACGCCTTCATTTCAAATTTGAGCAACAACTCAAAGTACTTCTGTGGAGGACCTGGACATATGTTTTGTTTTTTTGTTTTGTTTTTTATGCACATAGTTGTAATCATGGAAACATATGTAGACTCCACAGTTTATTAACATTTGCAAACGTTACCTGGCAGGTGTGGAGAATAGGACATATGTAAATGTTATTTTGATTGTCATATTAATAAGCTGCTTTAAATTTCATTTTTAATTTTTGTATAATATTTAGGTTGAAATTCTGTGTGTTTCCCAACACAGAGGAGGATCTTTTGTATTTTGAGTTGCCTGATCTGGATCTTAAGAGTCACTTGTCACAAGATCAAACGCTGCAAATCAATCTCTTTTTAATTCCTCCAAAGAACAACAACTTCTAACAAACCTGTCATTCATTTTGAAGAACAGCGTCACAAAGCACCAGTATTAAGTTGATTTAAACTCATGTACAGTGAGTGGAAGCACCAGCAAATGAAACAACTTGGTCAGTCACAGGTCGGTAATGGACAGTGGGTTTCAAATAATGTTTGACTGAGCCTGACTTGACTCTGTTACGTTATGAACTTCATAGGTCAAAATCGTGGCTCCATTTGAACAATGTTGCGCCTGCTTGGTATTGATCATTTTCAACAGCGGCAGTTTGATTTATTATTTTGAATGATCAGGGTGCAGCTCCCTCCAGTTATTCAAAGTTACAAGATGAGGGAAGGCTGATTGTAGTCGGGTCAGTCGTCGCCGTGGTCTAGATTCAGACCAATGTCTGCCGTCCATATTGTTTAATGTAGAATAACATACTGAGGTGGGGCAATCATTTTCTAAAGTTGTAAAGATATAGTCAATAATCCCCAAAAAGCGGTTGTTCTCCGTTGTTTAACTCTTTCCAAAAAGAGTTGATAAACAAGTTTTGTTTAGATGCCTTTACTTTGAGACACCTCCCTTTTAAAAGTAGACAAGTTGCATTTTGTAAACAGTGTCCTGAAGCTGTGAGTGGTGCGATGAGGCCAACATGCAGTGAAATGGCTTCTTGCTATTCTCCGTCTTGATTTTATGAATGAATGTTAAGTTTCTTACAGAGACCGTGTTTGGATTTTTCCCTTTATGTACTTTCCATGTATGACTACAAGAATTAATGCAAAGCTTTATTTTGTAACGTGAAAATAAATATTTCAATAAATAAGTTATACCATTTTTTTGTTAACTATAGCTTGAGCTGGAATAAGTGAGATGCCACTGGATATGTTTTCTAAATAGTTTGTCATACTCAAATTGGACAAACTCAAAAAAACTTAATCACACCAAAAATACTGGTATCATGAAAACAAAATGGTTATAATATTGGAGATTATCTAAGTTGAAAGCACTGTTTGCTGACTTATATGACCCCATATTAAGCTCCATAAAAGATAATGAGTTAATATCAAAGAAGTCTACTGGGCTGTAAATTATGAATGAAAGAACTTTGATTGTATTTTGATTTGACAGTGAGCCACCAGCTTGAAGCAATCACTTCTTTAAAAATCTAACACTGTTGTGTAAATCTTGAGTCTCACAAAACCTTACGTTTATGTAGTTTGTTGTCATCTTAAGATTTGGCAAATGTGTGGACTTGTAAATGAAGTAGTCAAGACCATGAGAAATGTAGTTCATTATTATTTAACAAATTGATGCATTTGAAAAACAATTAAAAATTCAAGTTCCTTTAAATAATCTTTAAATAATCTTTCACCTTCTTCCCCTAGCTGTGCTTCTCTCGTCCCCCTCTCTCTCTCTCTCTCAAAGATTTCTGCAGGTATTTCTGCCTCCGGCGCTGTGGAGTCTGGATCTGTGGTTGCTCCTGCTG